>CAJNSZ010000387.1:0-46658 GCA_905329745.1 Rotaria sp. Silwood2 | reverse complement strand
TGTTGTTGTTGTTCAGTCGTTCAGTCGATTCCGACTCTTCGTGACCTGATGGACATTTGCGCGCCATGCTTCTCTGTCGGTGACCATCTCTTTGAGTTCTTGTATGTTCTTTTCCATGACATCAATAATGGTGTCCAGCCATCTTGTCTTTTGTCGACCTCGCTTGCGATTACCTTCGATTTTTCCAAGCATCAGGGTTTTCTCTAATGATTCATGTCTTCGCATTATGTGGCCAAAATATTTGAGCTTTAGTTTCATCATTAATGCTTTTAATGAGAGATCTTGTTTCACTTCTTCAAGTATTGAATGGTTTGTTCTTCTTGCGGTCCAAGGTATCCTTAGCAGTTTCCTCCAGCACCACAATTCAAAAGCATCAATTCTTCGTCGATCAGCTTTTTTGATGATCCAGCTTTCACTGCCGTATGCTACAACGGGGTATACCATGGCCTTGACAATACGTATTTTCGTTGGTAGTGTGATGTCTCTGGACTTTAGTATACTGTCCAGATTTGCCATAGCCTTTCTTCCAAGGAGCAACCGCCTTTTGATTTCGTGAGTTCAGTCGCCATCCATGTTGATTTTTAAGCCAAGGAATATAAAGTCTGTTACTGCTTCGATTTCTTCATCATCTATACGTATTCCATTTACGTTACCAGTTGACATGATCGTGGTCTTCTTAATGTTAAGTAACAAACCGGCTTTTGCACTTTCTTGTTTAACTTTTAACAAGAGATTTTTCAAGTCTTCTTCGTTTTCAGCCATGAGAGTGGTATCATCAGCATATCGGAGGTTGTTGATTTTTCTTCCAGCAATTGTGATTCCAATTTCTGTTTCTTCTAGTCCAGCATTTCGCATGATGTGTTCTGCATACAGATTGAATAAGTAAGGTGATAATATACAGACTTGTCGTACACCTTTCTCTATTTTGAACCACTCAGTTAGTCCATGTTCAGTTCTAACTGTGGCTTCTTGGTGAGGAATATAAGTGTTTGAGTAGGCAGATGAGATGATTTGGTACACCCATATTGTGAAGTGATATCCATAGTTTGTTATGATCTACAGTCAAAGGCTTTAGTGTAGTCAATAAAGCAGAAGTAGATATCTTTTTGAAATTCTCTTGTTTTTTCCATTATCCAACGAATATTTGCAATTTGATCTCGAGTACCTCGGCCTCTTCTGAAACCGGCTTGCACATCTGGTAATTCACATTCCATGTATTGTTGAATTCTGGCTTGCAATATCTTGAGTATTATTTTGCTGGCGTGTGGAATAAGTGCAATGGTTCGGTAGTTTGAGCAGCCTTTAGCACTACCCTTTTTTGGTATTGGTATATAAATTGTTCTTTTCCAGTCTTTTGGCCATTGTTGTGTTCTCCATGTCTGTTGACAAAGTGCAAGCAATACTTTAACTGCATCATCTTGCAGGGCTTTTAGCAGTTCAATTGATATGTCGTCGACCCCAGAAGCCTTGTTTTTAGCAATGCTTTCTAGAGCCCATTTGACTTCACTTTCCAAAATGTCTGGTTCTAGTTCTGTGGCCGTACCTTCGAATGTGTCCGTGATGCTGGAATCTTTCTTGTNTCTTCTTCTTTTTAACGAAAGAATTTCTTCTTGTAACTAATAGAGTCATATCATTAAAAAAACATTTTTTATTGAGGGTGTGGGTGTGGGTGTGGGTGTGTGAATATGGGTGCGGACGTGGGTGTCCGCCTTCTTTCACTCACAACCCCACACCCCACCCACACCCACGCCCACACCCACACCCACACCCCACACCCACACCCCACACCCACACCCACACACCCCACACCCACACCCACACACCACACCCGGCACCCACACCCACCCACACCCATCTATAATTTTTAGCCAACTTGCTATAATAATATGAATTGAATAAAGTTCAAATTTATAATAATTAGTTGTTTTTTGAAAATTGATGCAATCAATTATTTTTTATTATCAATAGTAATATCTTTTTTATTAAGAAAAAAGTCCTATCTTCAAAACTAGTCTATTGTTTCTGTAGAGTTGCCATCTCCATTTTTCTCCATCAAAGTATTCAATATTTTCAGTAGAAAATTGAAAGATGTGTTACTCATGTTTTCTATATTACAATAACCGTATGCATAGCAGTGATATACATGCTACGGTTACTATGCAGTACCATGTCCATGGGTCTCTCCTTCATAGTGATATTTTTTTATTTATTGCCTTCTCATTGGTTTTCATTTTGACGTTTCATAATATTCTACTAGTCGTGCTCAATGGTTGTGTTGTGGTAGCTTCACACAGATGAACAATTATTTACTCAAAATAAAAAAATGCTTACCAATAGATGTATATCTTTGATTCATTAGACATTTCAAAGAACACATTTTAGATTAAACTACGATAAATACATTATAAATTACAAATGTATCTATTTTACAATAATCAAAATAGCTAATAATAAAATTTTCTCTTGCTTGCTGCTTCATTTTTGAAGATTTAAGGCTTCAAAAATGAAGGAAAAGTGGAAAAAGAATAAGTTATTTCTAGAAAAGATAGCTTTAAAACATGAGAGAATAGAGGAAGGATCAGTGGATGGAAGCAATCTTAAATATATTTGCATCCAACGATTGCACTATCTTTTGAGTATAGTTCGGTTTCGCATTTAAAATGAATAAAAATTGATTTTGTACTTTAAATGATGCATTTTAAATTATTTGTCTTATCATTAATACCACCAATAATTATCATTGTTTAACTCTTTGAGTCCTGAATTTTGTCTACAAAATCAAATTTGATGAAATTACTAGAAATTATAGAGTTGGATGCGCTGATGACGTTCTACTACAGGAGAGGTTTTGATAATCTGCAGTGGGTAGAAAGTAAGCGAAAATTCTAACGTAGATTTCAAAAATAACTTTGCCATTTGAGTGTGACTGTAGAAGCACACACTTCCACACACACGCACATCCAAATTTTATATAACTACTTTTGATCTTTGTAATTGTATTGGTGTTATGAAATAACTGTTGTTCTTTTTTCTGTTCTGTTTGCTGATGTGTCCATGTATAAAATCTACATTGTGCACGCGTTTTGTGTTCAAATTGTTGTCCTTGGCTGTACAAGAAAGTAAGAAATTCTTCAAATTTGTATTGATTTGCTTATATTAACGACCTATTAAATGAAAATCACAACAAAAAGAAAAACAAAGAAACAAAGTACAAAACGAAGACAAAAATCTGCTCCTACAGGTTTGAATGGAGCATATTGGAATGTAAGTGTTCTAAATCGAAGGCCTTTTTCTAATCATTCTTGAATTTGATTGTCAGGATGCTCCAGTCGATCGTCACAAAAATCGACCAATATTCGAATTTGTGTCAGAATCCGAAAACACTCTCATCTATTCAAATAAAACATTTTTAACATGTCGAAGTCCGACTAATTCATTTTTTCTTTGTCAAACTCTTCAAAATGTTTACAGAGATACACAACAAATTCGTATTCGATGGTATTCATTCGTTGATGAAAATCAAGATGAAAATAAAGTCGATGAAAATACATATTTCAAAGAAAGTTATCCAGATACAATTGAGATCGAAACAATTCTTACTGCAATAGAAACGGTCAATCGTTATTCGGATAAAACAATTACATTACACAAACAAGATATTGTCAAAACTAAAAGTTTATTACAGAAATCAATCAAAGCAGAATCAAGTGTTCTTAAGAATACTAAAAGCAAAAAGCGAAAAGTAACTATCAATAGCGATGTTGCTTCACCCGTAAGAAAACGACGACGAACGGTTGATGTTAATGGTATTGAACAAAAAACAGTTCCTAAGAAATCAAAAGCAAATTTATTCAAAGTGCAAAGTAATCGTTTTCTGAAAGAGAATCAAGCTGTGACAGACTATCAAGTTGATCCGTTTTTTGAATTAAAGTAAAAAACTGATTCTTTATCACTAGAGAGAATTTGTAGTAATGATCTCCTTTTTAGTGTGTCTGTTCCATTCATATCATCTAGTGTTCAGAGTAAACTAGCAATACGTGCTGTACTATTAAATGATGCAGATCTGTTGAAAAGTCTTATTGATGATGTTGATCGTGTATATTCGGTAGGAATCAATGAATTTCACAGTTTGATTGTTGTATATTTTATTTTTTTTTGTAATTATAGGTACATATTAAACGTGACCTTCCAAAGAGCTTTTCAGCTATTCATTATGCAGTTAGAAACAATAATATTGAATTACTTGAAATACTCATAGAAGATTTGTTACATCCAAAAAGCGGCCGATGTTCTTATCCAGAAGTAACTTTGAAAAAACAAACAACAGGAAAGTAAATAGATTTGCAAAATATGAACGAGATGATGAGTCTACTTGAATGCTTATTTAATTAGTGCAAGTATTCGTACTCTTGGCTTTCTAACAGCTGAAATTATGGCTAGTCGTGGTGCTCGTGAAGGCAATAATGCATTGCTCAAAGTATGGCATTGATAATAAATTGATGTTTTTATTTCTTTATTAAAAAATCAGTGTAGGATACAGACAATGTGTTCAATCGCTACGATCTAAAACAGACCCTCATATTTGCGATGGAAAATAATTGTTCACGTGAAGTTTATGATTTAATTCGTAAAAATTCATACGTAATTGGACATCATATTCTTAATACATAGAAAGAAAAATTCTCTTGCTTATTAATTAGGGTTCTGATGTTTATGATAATATTATTGTGTGCATCCAAGCTGGTCATCGAAAGTTAGCTGCTAGTATTATGAATGATATAAACGTTCTCAGTCATTATGGATTTAATGAGCTTCATCATCAAGTAAATCAAAATCTCAAAATGTTGAAAACACACTAATTCTATTCGTTCGTCATAGGTTTTGAGTTTTGATCAAGAAGATCTCACTGTTAACAGTGCATGTGACGTTATTAAACAAACGAAAGAAAATTTTCGAGTAAGACATTTTATTCGAAAAAGACATTCTAATGAATGTTTTAGGTAACACCTATTCATTGTGCTGCTATCAATCCAAATGTAAAATATTTGAAACAACTATTAGCGATTGTGTCTGAGTATAATATTAGTGATAAACAAGAACAAAAACCTATTCATTATGCTGCTGCCTGTGAAGGATGTGAACCATTGGAATATCTGTTATCAAAGTAAAGCCTATCAGAAGAGAATATTCATATTGTTCTGTAATATTGATCTATAGAGATGTCAAATTTAATGAAGTTGATAAAAATGGCAATACACCATTACATATTGCTTGCAGATATGATCGTCATTCTAATGCAGAATTATTATTACGAAAAGCAAAAGAAAAGGCTGAATCCAATGAACCAAATGATCTAGTCGAACATGAAAAGTATGGTCTTGCATCAATCAACCGAATGAATGCAGCCAAACAATGTCCTCTTCATATAGCTGCCATCAATAATCATATAGTAATTTATTTTTATTTTTCACCATATCAGTAGAATCTCTGCGCTAATTTTAGGAATGTATTGAGATCCTTATTCAATATGGTGCAAATATTGATGCATTTACAAGTATATCCACTGAAAAGTTAACACCGCTTATGTTTGCATGTCAAAATGGATATCTTAACATTGTCAAATGTTTAATTAAAGATGGAGCTCGAGTAGAAGCACGTGATCGTTTCAAACGAACACCATTAATTCATGCTTGTATGTATGGACATGCACATATCGTTTCATATTTACTACGCATCGGAGCTAATCCAAATGTATTTGACTCATCGATGAATTCAGCTTTGCATTATGCTATTGCTTATGGTTGGTACTTTTGTGTTCGACTACTAATGGAAGCTGGAGCAAATTCGAATTGTGCAAATTGTTGGCAAGTTACATGTCTTGGAATCGGATTTTCCAAAGGCCATTATGGTATTTGTGATTATCTTTTAAATGAACATCAAGTAGATATCAACTTCAAAAATGATGAAGGTCTAACAATAGTTATACTTACAGTTGATTTAGATGTTTCGAAATGGTCTGTGCAACAATTAGAATATGCTGTTGTGAAACATAACGCTGATTGTACATGCGTTGATATTAATGGCAGCAATGCTTTTCATTATTTAGCATCAAAATCAACTTTAGAAAGCGACAGTAACTTATCTAAAAAATATTATTTTCGAATGGCTCAAATTTTACTGGATCACCATTGTAATCCTAGTCAAATGAATAACAAAGCACAAACACCATTGATGCTTGCACTTCAATCGAAAAATTTCTTTATGGTTGATTTTTTAATGAATCAAGCAAAGGTTGAATTAACTCTGGATATAAATTGTGATGGAAAAACATTATTGCATTATTTTGCTATGAATAGTGATGAAGAAAAAATTACTGAAACATTATTGAATTTACCCGTGACAGATGATTTGAAAAAGATGAGTCTAAAATGTGATAACGAAGGACGAACACCATTTGATTATTGTACTTTGAGATATGAAGAACTTTTTAATAGACGATATTATAACTATGGCAATTCACTTAGCCAATATCGATCGATAATTAAAATGATTCGATATTTCCTTGATACACTCGGATGCGATAATGACGCATGTATTTTTCATTTATTATATGAAGGCCCTTCTGGCAGTTCAGTCGATGAGCATCCATTAGAAATTCTTCTCAAAAAATCAAAAAACATCAATGTTCATCATTGTGAAATAGGTGAAACCCCATTATTGCGAGCCATTCATCATAAAAACTATAAAATTATCCACCTACTTCTTCAACAACCATCATGTGATGTTAATCTAGCAAAAATATCAAATACGTTTGAAGGTGGACAAACCCCATTGATGATCGCATGTAAACTTCAATATTTTCCTGTTATTCGCGATCTGTTAAATCATCCAAAATGTGATCTTCTTGCATACGATCATCAACATAACCAAGCTTTACATTATTATCTAAATATTACAACTCGTTCTGATGAATATTTAGAAATTTTTCATTTATTTATCAAGAAATTAATTACTATTGATAAACATACATTGAATTCAAAAGATAAATCTGGTAGTACACCATTACATATCGCTGTTCATCATAACCAAGGTACTGTTGATACGGTCAACGTTGTTGAACAAACTCTAATTGATAATGGTTGTGACTTATTCATTAAAAATGATCTTGGAAATATTCCATTGCATAATGTCTTCTTAGGAAATAAAAGCAACAACGATCCTGTCGAACTTTGTGTTCTCATTATGCAAACAATGAATTATGAATCATTAGATACGAAAAATAACGAAGGAAATACTCCACTACATCTTGCCGTTTTGAAAGAATCTACTGTTTGTATAACACTTCTACTAAAACATGGTGCGAATTTATTAGCTGAGAATAATCTCTTAAATTCTGTTATTGCTGATTGTATTGCAATGAAGCGTTTGAATCTTCTAATTACATTTCTTCAACAAACAATCAATATTGATTTGAGTAAAATGTATCATAAATCCAGTTCATCGATTTCGAGCGAAGAAGATTCATTAATTTCTTTGATAATCAAGCAACATGATTGGCAAGGAGTTTTATCGTTGATTCTCGATGATCTTGATCATTTTCATTTAAAATATATTCAAGTGTTAGAAGCAGCCATTTTACATAGACAATTGAATCTTGTTCTCCGTCTTATGGCAACCATTAAGAATCGAACTGTCTTACAAGAGAAAAACCCTCACGAACAAAATTTATTTCATATTATAACCTTGAATAAAATATCTGATGCAAAATTTTTAGACAAATTTTTCTCTTACCTTTACAATTTCAATGTTGATTGGAATGTTGCAGATAAATATGGAATGTATCCATTACACTATGCTTGTTTGCTACACTATAAACCATTGATTGAATTTTTACAGAAGAAATATTCAAAAGAGTTAGATTTCAATCAAACAAATCGAGACGGAAACACAGCTTATGGTTTATTATTTTGGAATTCAGCTACAAATAAGGTCATTGACAAAGGTTTTCTGCGAACCATTATTACATCGGGTAAAGCTCTTGATTATTTATGCAATTATGATAATCGCAATGTGAGAAACCCTTTATCATTCAATGGTATCAATACATCATCAAAAAGTACTATTCCACAAACAGCTGTTGATTTAGAAACTACATCAACAATTATACGAACATCACCATTGATCAATGCAGTAATTCATCATAATTTTGAATTGACAAAATTCTTGCTTGAACTTGGTGCTGATGTGAATTTTCCTGACGAAGAACAGCTAACTGGATTGATGCATGCTGTTCGACAGGTAAACAAGACCAAAATTGATTTCATACTTTTCTAACATTTCTAACATTTTTAGAATGACATGAACATAGTAAAGCTATTGCTTAATAAGGATTTTATGCTTGATGATGACAAACGATCTTTAACAAGGAGATTTCATTCACGACGACAAAAAGTTCAACGAAAATCAAAGCCAAAAGGATTCTTTCTTGGTGTTACGACTACTTCTATTGCCGATGTGGAAGAAGAAGAAGAAGAAGAAGAAGAAAATGAACAAGACATGAGAAATGAGGATATATCTGACGATAAGGAACCTATGAATGAGTGGAAGAAGTTTGAAGTTACGTCCAATATTGACCTAGATGCTACAGATGCATTTGGCCGTACATGCATCCATCATTTAGTTCAACCATTTCCCGATGCTTCTTATGTAAATTGCATCGAACTTCTCGAATTACTGCATACGTCAGGCGCTTCCTTAACTAAACTGGATCGAATGGGTTTCTCACCATTACAATACGCTGCTAAGAATGCTGGTTTTCGACATTTATATGATAAACTAAAAACATTAACGAATGAACCATCGATGGATACAGAACATTTAACGAATCAGCGTTTTATTGTTAATGATCCAAATAAGAATTTACTTGGTCCAACAGATTATTATTCAGATGCTCAAACGTATATCAATCAATATATTGCTGCTCGTCCTCTAGACGATGAGAATAGCATTCATAAAGTTGATCCATTGTCGAACATGAGTGAAACAGGAGGTATTGTCTGGGACACAGAAAAGAATGAACCTTATGATGTTCGATTAACTATTACTGATGTAGATTATGGTCTAATCGGTTTATATAATTTTTATCGAATGCAAATAATCAAACATAAAACGAAAACAAATTTTTATCTTCTATTTACACGTTGGGGACGTATTGGTGATGGTGATGGACAACATCAATTAACACCTTATTCATCACTCGAAGAATGTCGAGCTGAATTTTGTAAAATCTTTCGTGACAAAACTGGTAACCCATGGGAAAATACAGATCAATTCGAAAAGAAACCAAAAAAATATACATTAATAAAGTTAAACGATCGTCAAACACATAAACATATGAATGTTCCCATCCTCTTTCAACAATTAGAGAATGAAAGTGAACAAATACCATCAAAATTACAATCAATAGCCTATAAGAACTTTTTCAAAACATTTCTCAATGATCAAATTATTCGAGAAAATATTAACAAAGCTAATCTAGATGTCGAATGGATGCCTGTTTCTCAATTAAAACCTGAAAGTTTACAAAGAGCACGTGATATATTAGCACAACTAGCAGTAAATATTGAACAAAAAGACAAACTTAAATTAATTATTCAACAAACTATTTCTGATGAAGCTCAAACCTCATCAGTTGAGTCTACAGATGAAAGAACTGAATTCAAACGTTTAATTGATTTGATTTGCCGACTTAATAATGAATATTATAGTATTATACCTTTGCAAGGTTATGGTGCTGAGAAAATACCTATGATCGATAGTTTAGAAGCTGTCAAGATACAAGAACAAAAACTTACTGATATATTTGAATTAGAATTATCTTATAAAATTCTTTTAGCTGCACAAGCCAATTTAAATCAAATATCACCATTAGATTATTTGTACAAATCGATTAACTGTCAATTTGAAGCTATGAATCAAGACGATATTGAATCGCAATTTATTCTACGTTATATCTGGGCAAGTGCACCCAATATTAAAGTCGAACAAATACTCAAAGTTGCACGATCTAATGATGATGAACGACTTTTTCAACGGAATCTGGATAATCATTATTTATTATGGCACGGTACAAATATTTGCAATTTGATTAGCATATTGACACGAGGTACCCATTTCTCCACAGAAATATCAATCACACAATACGTCCTACTTTGCTGCTTTTTTTAAGGACTTTTAGTTGCACCTTTATGCGCAAAAAGTACTGGAAGTATATTTGGAAAGGTAATCTCTAAAGTATAGTTTAGATGCATGTTCGTTTATTCTCTTAGGGAATCTATACAGCTGATGCATTTATCAAAAGTCTCAGCTATTGTTCCGGTGTTAGGCAAAGAAATGGTGAATGTTATTTCATGTTATTATGTGAAGTAGCATTAGGCAAACATGAAGAAATTACTGATATGAACGCTGATCAAGATAAGCCATTGGATGTCGATAAATATCATAGTCGTAAAGCTCACGGTCGGCTAATACCCGATCCACGACACACCATTACGAGAAATTACGGTTTGCTATAATGAATTTTTTTCATCGAATTTTTACTAATACATCGAATATCTTGCAGGTACTCATATGCCATTAGGCCAGTTGATTTCTTGTGTACATTCAAACCACAAATATCATCCATGTACTTACAATGAATACATCGTCTTTGATGAATCGCAAATTGCACTTCGTTATATTGTCCAATTTCGGCGATAAGACGTTTTCTATCGTTACTTTATTATTGATTATAGAAGCACTTTTGATTAATCAAGAAGTAAATTTCACGAATAAATAACATAGCATTAATTCGATTATCTTATGTTTTGTTCTCTCTTACTCTGTTATCGCTAAGAAAGCAGCGTGACGCCATGGGGGTGTGGGTGACAGTGTAATTGAGAATTTCAATAGACATCCACCCACATCTATAACCTATTTTCATTGTAACATCGTCAGTTTGTTTAGCTATTTCAAAATAAAAAGAAAAGACATCGTTGGGTGTGGGTGTAGGTTCAACCAATGGTCTCCCACATGCATACCCAAACCCACACCCACACCCACACCCACACCTAGAGCTTCGAGCATCACCATCATCCGACACTTTCATACTCGATAATCTTTCTTTAATTTCTTCAAAACTAGGTCGATCATTTGGATTATTATTCCAACACTTTTTCATAAGACTCCATAGCTTATTATCACAAAGGTGTGGTTTTGTAAGTTTCTCATTATTTAGTTTCATTCTTTTAACGTCATCATCTTTAGCAATTGATGAGTATGGAATTTCACTATTTGATAAAGCTTCTCAAATAAGAACATCCATTGAATAAACATCGGATTTTTCTAAAAGATTCGAATGACGATCCTTTCGAAGAATTTCTGGTGCACAATATCGAATTGGAATAACTAATTCATTTTCATTTGACCGTGGATGATCAATCCAACGTGCAAGGCCAAAATCAGTAATTTTAACTAGATTATTTTTTGGTTCAGATGGATCAATCTGAAAAACAAGTACATTTCGACAACCTAAATCACCATGTACAATTTTTCTACTTGCAATATAACTCATTGCAACAGTAACTTGTATAAACATTTGAACAAGCATTGGTACAGTAATAGTGAACTAGTTGTCCATTAGGCAACCAGCGAGATCACCTTGTGGTACGTATTCTTGAACAAATATCGTTAAATTAAATGAATTTTCGACTGAACCAAATGTGTGAATAATGTTATTATGATCATTAACTTCTAAATAGAAGTCTACTTCACGTTTTGCTATTTTTTCGCTCATTTCGATAATTATAATCGCTTCTTCTCTCTGTGATCCATTCACCGAAATAAATTTTTTTCTCAAGCATCATATAAAGTTGACGGCCCTTTCGAATATGATCACCATATTGATATTCTTCTAATTTATATTTTGATAATTTAGCCATTATCTTCTTGAGTATATAATTCTGATAAAATTAATCTAATAATCATGAACTCTGAAAAATAGCATCATATTTTGTTAATTAATAAAATTTTAAATTTTGAATTGATTTAACAACTTAACCCCAAAATTCAATGTTATATGCTTAAAACGACTCTTAAATTCCCTAAGAACACTTCTATTTTCAGACTTAATATTATAATTAAGTGAATAGAACAATATAGACTAGCTCTAGTATTTACTATTAATACATATTCATCGGGCAATGGTGGAAATGAAAAAAAAAACATTGTGGCTCTAATTCATGCATAAATCTTTTAGAGATTATTAAGTACATAATGAAATAAAAATTCACAAATATCTTTGTTTGAGTCTGTTTTGCTTTGATTAAAAATAAAAATTAATTATGCAAGACCCTCTTCCATACGCGCTATTGTTTATTATTATCAAAGTGCATTTCTCCATATATTTATCTTTTCTATTCATGTATTCATATCAATTATTTTATTACATTTACATCGTTCTATAACATCTTCCTTTTAATAACTTATTTGCTTAAAATTCTAAGAACTTCTGACGAAAGACATATTATAGTCAATATTGCAAAAGTTAAAGTTTAGTGAATATAGAAATCAGTGTTTGACCCGAGCCGGGTCGCTTAACTGTTGACTCATATCAAACACTGCTATAAATGATCTTTCTATAGACTTATGCTTCATCTTTTATTAGACAATAATCTATCTGTTAAACGTGTTAACATTCCTTTAAGTTTTATAACATTTTCTACGGTATATCTGTTCCCATTCACGAAAGCAATTACTTAAATATGTGTAATAGAAACCAATGTAAACATAATAAAATAGTTTAATATGTATAAATGAATTGACAAAGCTTTGAACCAAAAAATATAAAAATACAATTTTTGCTCAACTCTTATTATATGAATCGGAGAAATTCGTACTTTGATTACTACAAATAGACTATAGATTTCAACGAAGTTCTATCATTCGAAGATGGTTCTAGGATAAAAATTCAAGCATATTATCTCGTTGATTCGTTTCAATTCATCAGAATCTTCCTGAGTTGTATATTGTCTAATACTCTTACTACATATAATTTTTTATTTGATGATGTGGTTATAAAAGGTTGATATATCTTACCGTATTCATCGGAAGCACAATGATCTTCCATTTTTTTCGTTAAATTTAGAGCCTCAAATAATATTACAGATATCTGTTTTAATGTAATTTCATTGTAATACTGTAAGTTCGCGACTTGGAAGTAAAAGATAAAATAGATGAATATTTTCATAATGCAATCATGAAACTATTAGAGGAACAACACATCGTGATAGATATAAAGAAACACAGAAAGAGAGCAATAAATTTGAAAGACGACTTTTATCGGTACAAATGGCTAGTTGTGTTTGAAGACAACGAAAAACTACTTATGTCAAAGTGAATTATTCATCAAATGAATAGTTTACAAAAATTGTCAAACTGTCTTCGCGAGCAATACAACTAAACTTTCTCTGCACTCAATACAAAAGTTGGAATAAAGTGTTATAACGATGATAAACATATTTTCAATTACTACAGGACTAATTGTTGCACGAAAAGAATTTAACAATGTTTCTTAACATTGCATTTCATCATCTGTAATTTTTTTAACATCGACTACTCTTAATCATTTAAATCTACTTCATTCTATCCTTACATAAATAAGTTCTGTTGTGCTGCAGCCCTATATCTATATGAAAATTAATTCTTTTGAAGTGATTCATTTTTCTGTATGATATGAAATATTTATCTACTTGTTAGTAGATGTTGATTTTATAAGGAGGCATTTTTTATTCATAGCAGAAATATTAAATAAAAATCAACGAAACGAACAAGTACTGTTTTTCCTTTCATGAACACACCATACGACTCGGTCAGACAAATATTTCTAAAAAAACGTATAAACACGCCAAATAGTAGAAAAAATACCGCTATTTTTGCTCATTGTACATTTGAACTTATTTTCAGTAATATATAACCGTTCAGGTTAACATTAATTGGCGTTCCGTAGAAAATTAGTATTAGCGTGTTACATTTCCGATGTATTATTATGTATCTCAATTTGTCTGATTGATTTTTTGATGTTTGATCGTCTCACAGCCACTCACGTGGATAGAAATATGTTTAAATGCACAAAGAGTAGGAAAAATTGAATGTTTTTTCTTTCAATTACAGTTCCTGATGATGACAAAAGATGATCGGCATTTTTTACTTTTCTTTGCTTGTTTATAGGCATTTTTAGAAATACTTTGCTTGTTTCGAAAATTTTCGTTTCATACGACTTCGTCTTTCATGTATACTTTATTTTTGTAACATGACAAACAATATGAAATATTGTTTTACCTTGATGGTTATCAAATAATGTGATAATCTTCGTAAATAATAATAAGATATATTCATGCTTTTGTTTTATATTTGCGGAGACATCAAATAAAAAAAATATCTACCTATGTCTTGCATTTACTATAGAAATAAAATAAATACACAAACAAACATTCAAAATAATCAGTCATTCGCCTCAGAATTATATATCTAATCTTTTGACCATATAACTATTGGAAGAAGGTCAATGTTCATACCATTATTTGTCTTTGTTCTTCTTTTCGAAGCATTTAATTTTTCTAGCAAATCTATTCTGTATTGTTCAATGATAAATAAAAGAAAAGCATACGCTACGTTTTTTCTTCATTCAATATTGACATCATTCTTATGTTTTGATTATTACAATTTACCTTCGCGTTTACTCTTCTGAAAAAGTATAAAATGTGCACATGTATGCTTGTCTTTTTTCTACATCATTCTTCTCTTTTAATGCAATTTTTAGGAACAAGAAGAAGAAGAATGAAAAAAAAAACAATACTCCAAACTCTTGATGACAAATTCATAAGAAATAAGTTTCTTTTTCAATAAATAATTTCAATTAATTATAAGAAACCAAACAATATGATATAGTAGAAAATCTGATCATGTAAACATTTTATTATTAAGTTAGACCAGTATTGAAAATAAATGTATGAAAAAATTATTCTGTTTGTTATGATTATGAATGGTCCTGTCGAAATATTTATATCAGTTTCATTTTCTGTTACAGATCCAGATATATTTAAAATAACACAATATAAATATTAGTAAAGACAGTATTCGAGAACAACATGATAAAAGTGATGAATCATACTCCAGAACTTTTGTATTATCGATTAGTCATCCATATTTACTTTTAGTCTATTTGTCAAGAATTCGTATGCAATGTAAACTAGGAAGAAACATAATAAATTTTCAAGTTATAATTTGTTTTATTGATTAGTCTGAAGATTCAAATGATATCTGTAAACTTATCCAAGAAAATGTTTTAATCACATTTCGTTTTTTATATTAAAAAATTTATTACATCCTGTGTATGTTTGTGTTCAAAAACATTTTATGTTTATTTTTATAAACATGGATATAAATTGAATCAAGATTTTATTATTAACTTCAGTATATTTTTAAAAACCAGCACATTCTATTTCATAATGAATCATATAATGTTTTAGCAGCACATTATATGATTCATTATGAAGGTCAACTATTAATCCGACTCATTGCTGAAGTTGCTATAATGATGGAAGAAGATTTTAACCTGGTAAAAACCATGAACAAAATGTTCTATTGAAATAAATCGATCAAACTGAATTAATAATGCAATTAAGGCGGTTAAGTCATTCGAGAGCAATGAGTACAACTGACTGAAGTACTCAAGTTATTGCTGCTAATGATATAAAAAGGTACTTATGTAAAATGTACGTAGAGTCAAAGAAGAAGAACTTGCTCAGTCAATTTAATTAAATTATGATGTGGTAAACAAAAGCTCAGGTAGGATATTTTGTTGTTGTTTTTTTGAAACATTGTTCAAAACGCATTATTACGTAGATTTTAATGAGTTTATTATCTATTTATAATGATAGCTTTACTAGGAAAATTAGAGTTACTAGTAGAAATATAAGCTCATTAATTTAGCCGCAGCCACAATATGTTATAGAGGTATTAACTATCGGCATTCCCGTGAATAGTTAATGAAAATTCTATCTACTATTAAAATATTTAGTAGATTATTGAAAATTTTCCGGATTAGAATTATTTTTGATAGGTGCTTCTGTTCACTGTCTTATAGTGATGTTCTTGGCTATCACTAGTCTCCCTTTTTTATTCGAAAATTCGCTAGAACAAATAAAGTTGCCATTTGTATCTTTAGCTATTATTAAAAGCCAATTTGATGAAAAATTCTTATCTTCTGTTATTGTATTCCAATTATTGAGAACAATATTCTTACAAATTTACTCATGATATTTTGTTTTATATCAATTTTATTGAAAATGTTTTTTGTTTATTTCAATTTCATACAAAGAAAATGAATCAGAGATTATCAAGTTTATCATAGAGCTCAGTAATAATGACTGTATTTAATTTTTATTCGTTAATCGAAAGGGATCTAACAAGATATCCAAAAAATCTATTCTGATACAAATACATGACTAGTATTTGATGAAATAATGTGTTTCAAATATTTTTATTCACTGTGCAATTGAATAGTCAATTTTATGAAAGTTTTCAAGTATTCATTGGACACCTAAAATTATTTAAAAACTAAAAATTAAAAATTACTGGTCAAAGATAGAAATTTTCAATTAACTAGTTGAATTTGTACAATATTGTTCTGTATTCACAGTTACGTAAAGTATTTGCAATTAAAGCAATTATATGAATATTATAAATATTTCATTTATGTTAAAATAAACGTGGCTAAAACTTAAATTATTCTATTCAATACAATCAAAAAATGTTTTATCAATGTCAAACATGAAGAAACATCTATCATTAAAGTATATAGTCTACTATCAAATGTTTTTGTATATCCATTGAAACGATTACTTCATTCGAGAACAACACCAACTAACCGATTGATTTCAAAACAAAGTTAATGAATGATTTAAAAGATATTAAAATACAATAAAATATTTATACTTTTGTCATATTAACCTTTACCCGAATTATAACAAGAAAAACTTTCATTAGAAATAATATGAAAATATATATATTTTTTGATTTAAAAAAACTTTGGTATTTAATAGATTTAAGTAAAGTATCTTTTACATATACTGTAATCCATTTTTCATTATAATACATTAGTCTTCTCCTTTTCTTTTTTTTATTCGAGTGGCAAATTTTTCTTCTTTCAAGACAAGCTAATTCTATATAGTGAAACGATGAAATTGCATGAATGAATATTTTAAAAATGATTGAATCGATATCTAAAGATTTCATCGTTTTAAAGCGGAAGAAAAATGTGGGAAATATAAATTATAGAATTCTTTTAATATTTATTTAATTAAGAAAGGTAACACATAGCTCTAAGACAGAAGAGAATGACCTTTATTTTATCGTCATCTGTCGGATACTTTCATTGAATCATGTTTCATTTTCTATTCTCTATTCTTTTTACACGCATACATCCAGCTTCATAGATAGTAAACAATCAAAATTTTTCATCATTTTTTTTCAACAGAAAAAATATATATTCATTTAAAAAGTGTAATAGCAAATAGTTGACGTAGAGTTAATTACAAGTATGTTTTCATCTGATTTCTTTGCCTACATTATTATAGTAACTTAAGTTTGTTTTGAAATCAATAAGATGTATATTGCAATCGTTATTAGTATTGTGTATTTTCATAAGGATTCTTTTATGTAGGTGTGGGTGAATGCCGGTGTGTAGGTAAGGGTGTTGGTGTGGGTGAGTGTGGGTGTGGGGTGTGGGATGTGGGTGTGGGTGTGGGGTATAGGTGTGGGTGTGGGTGGGTGTGGGTGTGGGTGGATGTGGGCGTAGGTGTGGGTGTATCTTCACTTGGCTAGTCCCACACCCACACTCACACCCTTATATTCTTTATCTTAATGATATGATTCACATGTTCGCATCATTCATAGGTGGCGGAGTGGTTTCAGTCTAGG
This sequence comes from Rotaria sp. Silwood2, assembly GCA_905329745.1. Lineage (NCBI taxonomy): Eukaryota > Metazoa > Rotifera > Eurotatoria > Philodinida > Philodinidae > Rotaria > Rotaria sp. Silwood2. The sequence continues at coordinate 28,640 of CAJNSZ010000387.1, read as the reverse complement.
GATAGGCTCAACTTTTGAACCAAACTATATCTAACCATACAAATGAATAGTTGAAACGACCCTAGGGAAAATCTTTGATATTTCAGAGCCAGGCCCTTTGCAGACCTGACAAGGATCCTGCAAGGATTCAACGTTTTTTCCTGAGGAAACGGCAAATCCTGAAAGAAGTGTGTAGCCAGGGAATTCCAAGATCTTGTCAGGATTCACAACAAGATTATCAAGGATCTTGATAGGTTTACCATTATTTTTGAATTAAGATTAGACTAGGAAATCCATAAGTCTTGAAAGAAGTGTGTAGCCAGGGAATTGCAGGATCCGGACAGGATTCCAATCAAGATTTTTAAGGATCTTTACAACTTTGACATTGATTTTCAAATCAAGATTCAGCCAGGAAATCAATGATTCCTGAAAGAAATGTGTAACCACGAAATTGTAGGATCTTTTCAGGATTTCAATAATTCAAATTTGCAAAGAAAATTCTGATCACATCTTTCAGGATTTGACTAGATTTCCTCGAAGATATTATCGAATTTCTTGACAGGCTCTTTGTAGGATTAAGCTAGGTTTCCTTCAATATGTTGTCAGCTTCTTGGCAGGATCTTTGCAGGATTTTCTAAATAGAATATAAGTGAAATGAACACATAGAGTATTGATCTCTAGACCTTCAGTTTACATACCGATCAGCTTACTCAGCTGGATGTGCCATGTCATTCTATATCACTTCAACGTTCGATATCTTCATTTCTGACTTTAATCTAAATTTATTTTTTGCATTTTATGTAGATAGAAATTATTTCAACAAAATTCTGAAAACGGAATCTTATTTTACATGTTGATTTTAGTCGATGAAATTTTATCGTTTTTGAGAATTTAAATTCGATTTAAAAAATACATTCCAAATTTTTTTATTTCAATTTGCTTCAAAAAAATATATTTGCAATCTTTTTTGAATATAAGGAGTATGATTAGTAGTTTTTATCAAAAGATTTGCTACTAATTAAAATTATATATTTAAAGAAAAAATTTTATGATGATCAAATTCAAATTAACACCCTAATTTAATGATTTTCAGTTTTATTTTCGTACTAAGAGAAAAAAGAACTCAATATTGTAGTTCAAATCTAAAAGCAACTTCCCTAGGGAAAATCTTTGATGTTTCGGCCCCGGATCCTTGGAAGATAGGATCAAGATCCTGCAAGGATTCGATGTTTTTTCCTGAGGAAACGACTAAATCCTGAAAGAAGCGTGTAGCCACGGAATTGCAGGATCCTGTCAAGATTTAAAACAAGTTTATCAAGGATCCTGGCAAGTTTATCACTGTTTTTGAACCAGGATTAAGCCAGGAAATCGATGATTCCTGAAAGAAGCGTGTAGCCACGNGGGGCGTCCCCTTAAGAGAAGTAAAAATAATCTCGAATCAAAGAATAGATTTCACCTGTGTTGTGAAATAACTGTTGTTCTGTTTTTCTCTGACAGTGTCGTGGTATATAAAATCCACATGGTGCACGTTTATTTTCATAGCAACAGATGGAAGCCACAACAAAATCAAGAAAAAAATCTGCTCCAATAGGTTTGGATGGAGCATATTGGAATGTAAGCCTTAAGAATTCGATGGACATTGTTGAATTTCATTTTTAGGATACACTAGTCAATCGTCGCAATAATCGACCCACGTTTGAGTCCGTTTTGGAGTCTGACAACACACTCGTCTATTCAAACAAAACATTTTTAACATGTCGCAGTCCAACGAATTCATTCTTTCTTTGTCAAACGCTTCAGGATGTTTTAAGTGACACAAAACAGATTCGTATTCGTTGGTATACATTTGTTGATGAACATCAAGATGAACATAAAATCGATGAAAATACGCATTTTAAAGAAAGTTATTCAGATAAAATTGAGATCGAAACGGTTCTTACTGGAATCGAATCGGTCAGTTATCATTCAGATAAAACGATAACATTACAAAAACAAGACATTCGCGAAACCTGGACGTTATTAAAGAGATCAATCAAAGCAGAATCGAACACGATTAAGAGTACGAAAAGTAAAAAGCGAAAAGTGACCATCAGTACAGATGCTGCTTCAACTGTAAACAAACGGCGACGAACGGTCGATGTAGAAGAAGTTGAACAAAAACAACCGAAGAAGAAACGGAAAATTAACCTATTTAAAGTACAAAGTAATCGTTTTCTCAAGGAAAATCAAGTTGTGACAGATTATGAAGTCGATCCATTTTTCGAATCTGAGTAATGTTTGATCCAGTAGAAACAAAGATAACTTATGATGATATGTTTAGTGTATCAGTTCCATTCATATCGTCGAGTGTTCAGAGTAAATTAGCCATACGTGCTGTGATGTTGAATGATGCCGTATTACTCGAAAGTCTTATCAATGACGTTAAGCGCGTGTATTCGGTAATTATTAACTAAATTTGATATAATTCTGCTTAATTACACTAATCTGGTTCTTGAAGGTACATATCAGACGTGACCTGTCAAACAGCTCCTCAGCGATTGATTATGCAATTAAAAATAACAACATCGAATTGCTCAAAATATTGATAAAAGATTTATTGTATCCAAAAAGTGATCGATGTCCGTATCCAGAAGTGACTCTGAAAAAACAAACAACAGGAAGGTAATAATTGTCAACAAATTGAAGAAAGATTCAGGGCTTGTATACATGTTCACTTTTTAGTGCCAGTATTCGTACGCTTGGTTTTCACACAGCTGAAATAATGGCTAGTCGTGGTGCTCGGGAAGGCAATAATGCATTGCTCAAAGATACAGATGATATGGTCATGCATGATGGTGTAGAAGACATTCTCATTTCTGCGATACGACAAAATTGTTCAATAGAAATTTATGACTACCTTCGTGAAAAAGCATATGTAATGAGAAACAACAATCTTGTGACATTCATAGAAAGGAAGAAAATGTTTTTCTTTGTTCGTAATTAGGGCTCGAGTGTCTATGATAATGTTGTGACGTGCATTCAAGCTGGTCATCGAAACTTAGCTGCTCATATTCTGAATGACATGAAAAACCGTGGTCGTTATGGATTCAACGAACTTCATCATCAAGTAACATAAATTGATAAAAATCTTGATTATCAATGTCTTCGCTTTGCGTAGGTTTTGAGTTTTGATCAAGAAGATCTCACTGTGAACAGTGCGTGCGATGTTATTAAACAAGCGAGAGAAAACTGTCAAGTAAGAGCCTCTATTTGAGAGCGATATTCTATTGAATATTTTAGATAACTCCCATCCACTGTGCTGCTATTAATCCAAATGCCAAATACTTGAAACAGTTATTGGCCATTGTATCTGAATATAATATTGCTGATACAGACGACGGCAAACCTATTCATTATGCTGCTGCTTGCGAAGGAACCGAACCTCTGGAGTATCTTCTATCAAAGTAAAAACTATCAGAATAAGTCGTTGAAATTCATTTGAAATATTAATTTCTAGAAATGTGAAATTCAATCAAATTGACAAAGATGGAGATACGCCATTACATATTGCTTGTATTTATGGTCGCCATGCCAATGTCGAACTACTGTTACGTACAGCAAAAGAAAAGGCTGAATCGAATGAAGCAGATGACTTAGCTGAATATCAAAATTTCGGTCTCGCTTCAATCAATCGGATGAACAAAAGAAAAAGATGTCCTTTACATTTAGCCGCAGGAAATAACCATCTACAATGTGTGGAAGTTCTCATCCAATACGGTGCAACTGTTGATATATTTACCAGTGCATCGAAGGAAAAATTATCACCACTCATGTTTGCATGCCGACATGGGTATCTCGATATTGTCAAATGTTTAATTAAACACGGAGCTCGAGTTGAAGCCCGTGATCGTTTCAAACGAACACCGTTGATTCACGCTTGTATGTACGGTCACGCACATGTTGCTTCGTATTTACTTCGTACTGGTGCAAATCCAAATGTCTTCGATTCATCGATGAATTCCGCACTGCATTATACAATCGCTTACGGCTGGTATTTTTGTGTTCGATTACTGATGGAAGCCGGGGCGAATGTGAATTGTGCCAATTGTTGGCAAGTATCATGTCTTGGTATCGGATTTTCCAAGAGTCATTACGGTATTTGTGATTATCTTCTCAATGAACATCGAGCTGATATTAATTTCAAAAACGATGAAGGCCTAACAATAGTTATTCTTACTGTTGAATTGGACATTTCAAAATATTCTTTACAACAATTGGAATATGCCGTGGTCAAGCACAATGCCGATTGCGCATGTGTTGATATGAATGGAAACAATGCTTTTCATTATTTAGCATCGAAGTCATTAGCTGAGAGGAACGATGCGACGTCTGAAAAATACTATTTTCGAATGGCACAGATTTTACTCGATCATCATTGTAATCCAACTCAAATGAATAACAAAGCACAAACACCGTTGATGCTTGCATTTGAATCGAAGAATATTTTTATGATTGAGTTCTTTATCAATCAAGCAAAGGTCGAATTAACGTTGGATATCAACAGTGATGGAAAAACATTTTTGCATCATTTTGCTATGAATAGTGATGATGATAAACTGGTTAAAATACTGCTGAATTTACCGGTAACCGACGATATAAAAGCGATGAGTGCGACATTGGACGCTCAACAAAAGACACCGCTTTATTATTGTACCTTCAAATATGAAGAACTATTTGGGAGATTCTCGTATAATCCGGAAAATCGGCCTCGTGAATACCAATCAATTTGCAAAATGATTCGATATTTTGTCGACAAACTTGAATGCTACGATGAAACATGTATTTTTCACTTATTATATGGAACTCCTCCTAATAACAAAGACGATGAGCATCCGTTGAAAATTTTCCTTGAAAAATCTAAAAATATCAATGTTCATCATAGTGAAACAGGTGATACTCCTTTATTACGAACGATTCACGCGAAAAGCTACAGAATTTTCCAAATGCTGCTTGAACAACCGTCATGTGACGTCAATGTTGCTAAAATATGTAGTACACAAGATAACGGACAAACTCCATTGATGGCTGCCTGTAAACTTCAACATTTTCCTATTATTCGGGATCTTTTAAATCATCCAAAAAGCGATCTTCTTGCTTATGACGATCAGCACAACCAAGCTTTCCATTATTTCCTATCTACAGCAACGCGCTCGGATGAATATTTAGAAATTTTTCATTTATTTTTCGAAAAATTAGTCGCCATCGGCAAAAATGCGTTGAATTCAAAAGGGAAATCTGGTAGAACACCATTACAAATTGCTGTTCTTTATAATCAAGGCACTGTAGATACGGTTAATATTATCGAACAAACTCTCATTGATAACGGTTGTGATTTATTCATCAAAGATGATCTTGGGAATATTCCGTTACATAATATCTTCTTGGGAAATAAAGCCAGTAATGATCCCGTCGAAATCTGTGTTCTCATCATGCAATCCATGAACTACAAATCCTTAGATACGAAAAATACCGAAGGAAACACAGCATTACATCTTGCTGTATTGAAAGAATCAACCGTTTGTGTAACGATTCTATTAAAACGAGGTGCAGATTTGTTGGTTGAAAACAATCTATCAAACTCAGTCATTGCTAATTGTATCGCACTAAAACGTTTGAATCTGTTGATTACATTTCTCCAGCAACCGGTCGATATCGATCTGAGCAAACGTTACAACAAGTCCAGTGCATCGACTTCTGCCGAAGAAGATTCATTGATTTCCTTAATTATCAAACAGAACAATTGGCAAGGAGTTTTATCGCTTATCCTCGACGACATTAGCCGTTTTCATTTGACATATATTCAAGTCTTAGAAGCTGCGATTTTACATCAACAATTAAATCTTGTTCTTCGTCTAATGGCGACCGTCCGAAATCGAACTGTCTTACAAGCAACAAACAGTCATAAACAGAATTTATTTCATATCACAACAATTCAGCAAGTGATCGATGCAAAATTTATAGAAAAATTCTTTACATATCTTTACAACTTTAATATTGATTGGAATATTCCTGATGAATACGGAATGTATCCCTTGCACTATGCGTGTATTCAACATTACAAACCATTGATTCAATTCTTACAGAACAAGTATCCGGAGAAATTGGATTTCAATCAAACCGATCGATATGGAAATTCTGCATATGTATTGTTATTCTGGAATTCTGCCGAAAGCAGTTCAATCAACTACGGATTTATTCAAACCATTGTTACTTCGGGTAAATCTCTTGACAGCTTATGTAATTATGATAATCGTACCGCGAGAAATCCCTTGGCATTTGAAAGTACTAAGAAAGTTTCACGAAAAACCAATCCACAAACACCGCTCGAATTAGAAAATCCATCAACGATCATTCGAACATCACCATTGATTCATGCAGTTATTCATCGGAATTTTCAACTGACAAAATTCGTACTTCAATTGGGTGCTGATGTAAATTTTCCGGATGAAGAACAACTCACACCATTAATACACGCCATTCGACAGGTAAACTCGATTGATAATGATTTCGTGGTATTGAACCGGCTTTTTCATTTGTAGAATGACTTGGATATGGTGAAACTGTTGCTGAATAAAGATTATGTGCGTGACAAAAAAAAACGATCTTCGAAGAAACAATCTCATTTACGGAGATCGAGTGCACAGCGGAAATCAAAACCTAAAGGATTCTTTCTTGGGACAACGACGAATTCAGATACTGATGATGAAGATGAGCAAGAATCAGAAGAAACGGAGACATCAGATGACGATGAATCCGAGGACGAATCAGATGAATTTCAAGTCACGTCTAATATCGATTTCGGTGCCACGGATGCACTTGGTCGCACGTGCATTCATTACTTAGTTCAACCATTTGCCGATGTTTCGTATGTAAACTGTATCAAAATGCTAGAGTTACTACATAAATCAGGCGCTTCATTAACTAAACCTGATCGAACGGGTCTTACACCGTTACAATATGCCGCTAAGAATGCTGGTTTCCCACACTTGTATGAAAAACTAAAACAACTAACGAATGAACAACCAATGGAAACCGAAAATTTCGCATATCAACGTTTTACAATCAGCGATCCAAATAAGGATCTACTTGGTCTGACGGATTATTATTCCGATGCTCAACAGTATATTAATGAATGTATTGCTGCTCGTCCTGTGGACAATATGAATACTATCCATAGAGTAGATCCATTGTCGAGTATGAGTGGCACTGGCGATCTTGTCTGGGACACCGATAAAAACGAACCTTATGATGTCCGATTAACGATCACTGATGTTGATTACGGTCTCATTGGGTTATATAATTTCTATCGAATGCAAATTATTAAACATAAAACGAAGATGAATATGTATCTTCTGTTTACACGGTGGGGACGCATCGGCGATGGTGATGGTCAACATCAACTGACCCCTTATTCGTCATTGGAAGAATGTCGAGCAGAATTCTGTAAAATCTTTCGTGATAAAACTGGTAATGTATGGGAAAATACGAATCAATTTGAAAAGAAACCAAAAAAATACACACTCATACAATTAGATAATTCTCAAATGCATAAAAATACCGATGTTTCGATTGACTTCCAACGATTGGAAGATGAAAGCACACAAGTAACATCAAAATTACAATCCGCAGTATATAAAAACTTTTTCAAAACATTTTTCAATGACCGAGTTATTCGGGATAATATCACCAAAGCGAATTTAGATATCGAGTGGATGCCTTTGTCACAGTTCAAACCTGAAACTCTACAAAGAGCACGTGATATCTTAGCTGAACTCGCAGATAATATCGAACAAAAAGATAAACTTAAATTAACAATCCAACAGACAACTGTCGATGAAGCTCAACCTTCAGTACCCGATTCTGTTGAAAAAACTGAATACAAACGTTTAATTGATTTGATTTGTCAACTAAATAATGAGTACTATAGCATCATACCGCTACAAGGCTATGGTGCTGAAAAAATACCTATGATCGATACTTTGCCATCGGTTAGGATACAAGAACAAAAGCTCACTGATATATTTGAATTAGAATTGTCCTACAAAATTCTTCTAGCTGCACAAGCCAATTTGGATAAATTTTCACCAATGGATTATCTATATAAATCGATTAACTGTGAATTTGAAGCTATGAATGAGAACGATATTGATTCACAATTTATTCAACGATATATCTGGGCAAGTTCGCCCAATACCGTAGTCGAGCAGATATTCAAAGTTGCGCGACCTAATGACGATGAGCGACTATTTCAACGAAATCTGGATAACCATTATTTGCTCTGGCACGGTACGAATATTTGCAATTTGATCAGTATACTTACACGAGGTACGCATTCTTTTTGCCTGCATGAAAATAAAGCAATGGTCTCCGATTATGTTTTCAGGACTTTTAGTTGCACCTCTATGTGCAAAGAGTACTGGCAGTTTATTCGGAAAGGTAATGAATAAAGAAGATTTTTTTACTAATGTTCGTCTCCGCTTGTAGGGAATCTACACAGCTGATGCATTTGTGAAAAGTCTTAACTATTGTTCTGGTGTTAGACAAAGCCATGGTGAACGTTGCTTTATGCTGTTATGCGAAGTGGCATTAGGCAAGTCTGAAGAAGTCATTGATACGAGTGAAGAACCATTAGACTCTGATGAATATCAAAGCCGTAAGGCTCATGGTCACTCTATTCCGGATCCACGTCTGACTATCACTAGAAATTATGGTGTTCAAATGCCTCTGGGCCAGTCGATTCATTGTGCTAATCGAAAGCATAAATATCATCGGTGTACTTACAACGAATACATCGTCTTTGATGAATCACAGATCGCACTTCGCTATATCGTTCAATTTCGACAATAACCATTTTCTATAAATTTTCTTCTTGTAAGCCATGGAACTTTTGTTTTTTAATCAGTAAATACATATTATTGAGTTCATTTTATATCCCATGTCTCGATCAACTTATTGTAGGATTTATTTTTTATGGGGAGCAATAGACTTAAAAAAAACTATTCCCTCCGTTCCTATACACATATTCTCAGCGAACACGATCATAATGATGTTGACAAAATATTATCCGATTCATTTATTTCAACTACTTTATTTGTATCAATAGCACACGCATCTTGAACAGTAATAATATGTATATCTGGTGTTTCATGTATAGATGCTGAGTTTGTTTTGAAGTAATAATGAAGTTTATTTTTATCAGACATTTTGATTTAACATATGAAGAAGCAAATAATAAATGTTGTGAAAACAAAATAAGACAATGAAAGCTGAATAGAAAGTTCGTTATAGGAAAATGGTATTTGAGAGTATTAGCGATTATATTTTGCCAATTAAATGCAGATTAACTTGATTTTAATTGTCATGGCACCAGTAGATGGAAGCCATTCCAATACCGGGTAACTAGTTTTAGAACGAAATGAAGCAATTCAATCGGCAATTACCTTAGTGGTTTTGTGCGACTGATCAATTTTATAGATGGTATGCCTCACAATGAGGCCTCCGGAGCAGACGAGAAATATGATCATATTTTAGTTGAATGAAATCATTCAACAGGAAAATGATAAAAAGTCTATTAGATAATGGTTGATAGATCAGACCTCCTATTTTCACCTAAAAATCATATAGAATCTATATATTTGTTCTTGCATAACTAGTCCTCCACCAGAAAACTGCCGCTCTATTCCGGCGGCAATAGCAGGAATCGATAATGTGAGATGTGCTAAGCGAGATAATCGCAAAAATTTTTCGTGTTGATCCTACCAAAAATTCAATGGATTTGGTGATAACTTCGCTTCGTCTAGTTTCAGGCTCAAATAGCGATGAAATTCGTCTACAATAATGTATGATTGAATGAAGAATCAGCGGTGAATATTGTCGAACTATACTTACTTGTTTTTCTTGTGTTACATCCTATGGTTTAAAGATCGAAACGAAGTGAATTTCAACCTCCTCGCTGCGCCACGACAGTTGCTTTATTTCTGCAGTATTTTGCTCATCCTTCCTGCTTGGAAAAAAATACAGCACCACCATATAATAGACGGTCACCCTAAATTGAGTGCCACCTCGGAAAGTTCGATTTGGGATACATAATAAAAAGCCATATCTAAACTAGGGACACCCTTTCTGATACTTGAAACGATAAAAGGTCATCTCTAAGACGACACCACAAAAAAGTGACAGATTTATTTCATTGCAATTTAAAGACATGCTTTTTATTCTGAGAAGAGGGCGGGTATTCTGTTAATTGACTTTCATTCATGATACATGGATACTGACTACTGACATACGTTTCAAATGAATGAGGATTTATGCTACAAATTTTCATTTGAAGTTTATAATATACATCTCGACCCCGTCTCGTTTTGGTCTCTGGTATGGTTACTTTGATTTTGCATTTTGGTGGATCGATCTGCGAGAATCATTGTTTAAAAGTTTGATAGCGCCATTTTTCATCGATACTTATGAATTGATAGTACCGTTCTCATCTCTGGTTTAAATGTGAGTTTCGACTAGTGTGAAGCGATTGAAACTATCAATCTTCACATTACTGATGTATTTCGTAGGGTAGGAAGAAACTACAATTGTGACGAAAAAACCTCACCGAAAAGAGCATTTTTGTATGTAAACAAGTGGCTTCAAAGTCTAGATAGTTAAAATGAATCGTCATAATGTCTGAAAATACAAACTATTTTTAACACGAACACTTCATCGTTGAAATTAAACACAATCAAATTTAGTTCGCCTTTGACAATATTTTTCATCTCTGATATTGTAAACGATAAATCTTCTCAATCTAGTGATCACCAGCATTAACAAATTTGATCGTTGCGTCTCTTTCGCCATGTTTTGCTTTGTATGTATCGAACAGACATATCAATGAGTTCATATATTGTCGATGGTATTTATCAATAATTTGCTCAGTTATCTGATCGCATGATAACTTCGGTAATTCAATAGGTTTCCCAACATAGGAGTCGATGGGTCGCCGCTTGGGCATAAAACCGAAATAATTTTGAAAAATACCGCGTCCCTTCAAAAGTGGCATTGTATAGCCTGTCATATTTTTCAACAGCAACTGGAAACTACGTAGTTTTGATCCACGTGGATTCGCCAATTGTTCATAGAGATCATTCTCTCCAAAAGAAAATACCGGCACAAGACTAGCACCATATGCAAGACCAAGTTTAACAAAACCTTTGCGATCTTTAAGTGTTAAAATATATTCGGATGATGAATGAGCATCTAGGATTTCTTTGACGCCACCCAATACCAACATCAAACTATTGCCGTGACCTTGTCCCAAGATATATTGACATGATTCTTTCGATGCATCAGAGAGACCGAGCATCGATAAATAAAAACCAACGCATGGCATAGTCATATTGGATTTCAATGTAAGCAGTCGAATGTCAATACCAGGGAATTTCTTTGAAAAATCCGTTGCTTCCGTAGCAAAATTCACAAAGGCACCTAGGGATATGATTCCATGAGGATGACAACCGAATATGTATGAACGATCAGCCGGTAAATCGCATGTTTTATGCAGTCGAATTGGAAAATAACCTAAGAGCATTCAGGAAATATTGTGAAGTAGGAAATTTCAAGTAACATCGACCTACCGGAAGCGAATTTCCACCAAAATGCTCGACGAAGCCATTTTTGTCTGAGACGGTTTTGTTGTGAATATGCTCGAAAGAAAATCATTCGTGTCAAATAGATAGTTACGACAAAAATACAAATCAAGCCGATAAAAAGAACCAAGTCCAACGATAGAAACAGTGACAAGCATATTGTAGATAGGCAAAAGAGAACGAACAAGGCTTCTTGATTAGCTGTATTTTTTTTATTGATCCTGGTGACTCCATAGTGAATTTTGGCGGTTGCAGGGGTTTCTGTATCGTCACTTTGTTCAAACTTGCTATTTGCCGAGCAGATCGATTTAGAGGGTAGTTGTTCTTCAGTTGTAAACGACATTTGCAAAACGAGGGTTTTATCAAAATGAAATGTCACACGCAGCCATAAAACTACTTTTCTTCTTACATCTTATCTAAGTGAAAGTTAAGATGTTGACTACGTCACAAGTATGAGCTGAAGTGATGCAACTGCCTTCGTTATGAAGAAACCTGACCGTTCGGAATGTGAAAAATTTCAATGCATGCCACCTCCTCACTCTCACAGAGAATCGCAAGACATAAAATATGGATGAGACTTTATATTTATTCTGTTGAAGAGAAAAATCGGCGTTGAGACTCCGCTCCCCCTCATAAAAATCACGAAAATCGAGATAAATACATGGAAAGAACACCCACGCTTTACTCTACAAAACCTGATATAATCTTTTTCCTAATGAATTTTGTCGCTACCTCATTCAAAAAACCTACAAGCTTTGAAAAACTTCAGAAAACGTTTTCGCGGACTTTTCACCACATATCCCACTTTTTGTCTCTTTGATGTATTCAACTCCCACTCAAAATCGTTTTGTTTGAAAGACCATATCCGGATGCAGAAAATCACATTGTCCTTTTTTAACACTCGATATTTTTGACGAATTTTCGAGTGGTTTAATAATTGTAATGTCAGGTAGAGATGACGAGATGGCGCAGTGGTACTGTGCGCCGCTCGGCTGATAAACCATGTTCGGATCTGTATGACAGCAAGCTTTCGACGCCGGAGGTCTTGCGCAATATTTTTTAATGGGCATGACCCAACTTATGAGAATTCATTGCGATACATGTGTTGCTAAAACCGATCACTATCATTCCAAAGGATGGTGGACATGTAAAAAGTGTCTCCATTCAACAACGAAAGTAAAATTTAAGAATACTAATAAGCGAAGACATGAAGATCGTGGCTTCGACGCCTCCGGTGAAGCACATAGTAAAATAGCAAAGGGTACTCATAACATGCCCAAACGACATCATTAAAATAAAATTTAAAAAACAAAAAGAAAAAAATTTTTATCTCCCACTCTGCTAAAATAGATGCAAATTTTGCAACAGTGTAGTAGAGAAACCATTTAATTAAATTCATATGAACAGTCACTAATTCCAGGACATTTGTTTATATGATTTTCTAAATAAATGACAGAAACATTGTTATTCTGAGATAACAGAAAACAAGTATTTCAGTGGCGTTGTGAAATAACGTTTTTTCACCGTTCTGTTCTGTGCCGTTTTCTGCTCACTTATAAAATCCACATGGTGCACGTTTATTTTCATAGCAACAGATGGAAGCAACAACAAAATCAAGAAAAAAATCTACTCCAATAGGTTTGGATGGAGCATATTGGAATGTAAGCCTTAAGAATTCGATGGACATTGTTGAATTTCATTTTTAGGATACACTAGTCGATCGTCGCAATAATCGACCCACGCTTGAGTCCGTTTTGGAGTCTGACAACACACTCGTCTATTCAAACAAGACATTTTTAATATGTCGGAGTCCAACGAATTCATTCTTTCTTTCTCAAACGCTTCAGGATGTTTTAAAATGACGCAAAACAGATTCGTATTCGTTGGTATACATTTGTTGATGAACATCAAGATGAACATAAAATCGATGAAAATACACATTTTAAAGAAAGTTATTCAGATAAAATTGAGATCGAAACCGTTCTTATTGAGATAGAATCAGTCAATCGTCATTCAGACAAAACAATAACATTGAAAAAACAAGACATCCTCGAAACTTGGAGGTTATTAAAGAAATCAATCAAAGGCGCAGCGACTGTGAGAAAGCGACGGCGAACTGTTGATATCAATGACGTTGAACAAGAGCAACCGAAAAAGAAACCGAAAGCAAAACTATTCAAGGTACAAAGTAATCGTTTTCTCAAGGAAGATCAAGTTGTGACAGACTATGAAGTCGATCCATTTTTCGAATCCGAGTAATATTCGATTCATCGGGACTAGAGAAAGCCTATGATACTGTATATAGTGTGCCCGTTCCATTCATATCATCGATTGTTCAAAGTAAACTGGCCATACTGCGACACTTCCACATAAGCTTATTATACAACAGATATTATATCATCATTGTCTATGATGATAGCTTGTCTGGGTCGATCTAGTCGATTATCCCATTAAGATTCATCACATGATTTGTCCCGACGCATAACTACGCTAATGAGTGGGTGTTCTTCTCTCTGTCAGCAATAATACACTCCACATCCACACCCACACCGACACCCTTCAATAGAGGCATTTGTTCGATTCATTTTATAGATAGTGATGATAGAATATAGAACCGATGGGACACGTAAATCTTTATTGCATTTCGCATAAAATGAATTCGTACAAGTCTTATGTCTGTGATTGCTGGGGTGGTCGCGAAACTGCAAGCAACCAACTTCCTCTGATAGCAAAATGCCTTTGACTTTTCTGTACCATCGGTTGGTTTCGAATGTCTCTCCGTCGGTGGATGCCGACATTTGTACAACAAACCACTAGTATAGCCGTCACATGTTCTGCCAGTACTATAGAGAGAAGTATAAATCATACCTGCTAAGCATATTATCGACCATTTTTTAGTCACCCAATTGTTGCTAAATTTTTCATTATTATTTTTGAGATCATGAAACGCTCTATCTGCGCAAAAAAGCGGCCAGGACATCAAGAATCATAGTCAGGATCGGAAGTACCGAACTATCAAGGTCGTTGGTTTTTCTGTAGAAACTTGGCATTGTGGTCGTTGGAAACTTTCGAGCGCAGCATATTTTCCTTCACATTTTGTAGCTCTTGAAAAGTTCTATCTTCCCTGAAAATATAAGACAGATTTGATAAACTAACGTGGTTAATCTGTGAGAGGGATTTCGATGTTGATAATGCTTCTGTCATAAGTAGAAATGTCGAGAAGAGGTCTCGAAACATGGCCTGAAAGAAGTCGAAATGCTTTATTCTTACGTAGAGGAAGATGAAATTCAATTTTACAAAGTGTTCTGAGATGATTTTTATTTAGAGCTGTTTTACGTGCAACCCACTCACCTTCTTTATGCTTCTACTTGTTCTTTTTGTGCTTGGTTATGTTTTTAAAATGAAGATTTCATCATTAAAAAGTAATAAATGTAAATACACAAAAATTTCGAATATAGGATTATTGAATTTTTTAATAAAATATTTGTAAATGGCATTCTCGTTTATTTTTTTCAGATTAAAAATATGAAACACTCTAGTTTTTATATTAAAATAAAAATTCCACACACAAAAATCAAAGATTTATTGATTGATGCTAAATAAGCGTGCATAAAAAAAGAAATGCCACATAATAAATGGAGAAATAATGATAAAGTTTTAAACTTTTCAAATCACACATAAAATAAAATAATACGGCATACTAGTTAAGACTTTTTAAGACCAATGACATACATCGCACTTCCAATTTTATCGACGATATACTAAAAAATAATTCAAGTTAAGCAAATATAAACATAAACAAACAAAAAATAAATGTTACTTTAGCATCAGATATAGTTTTAAATTTAATTAATTTTCCAAATGATGTTTGCGATCTTATAGTTCCAGTTGCTTTTGGTTCCTAAAAATAAATTTTTAAATATTAGAGTAAATTATATCCTATAATTTTATTGATATCATGAATCAAATAACGAGCATAAATATATGATCAGTCTCATATAATATATATCCTCTACAACAGATAATGATATTTTCTTTCTTGCTTTTGATAATACAGATGATTTGATTTTGTTCTAGATATTTCTGTTGTTGTTTCTTTTAATGTGATCTTATTTTTCTTTCTTTACTTACTTTGGTTAAAATTTGAATTTGATTTGTATTTATTTTTATAACTGATTCTTCTTTTAAATCTTCATATGATATTTCCCAATCGAGTTCATAGAAACCAGGAGATGATATTTTAGTTACAAATAATAATCGTCTAAGAAAATTCTTTTTTTTTTGTAAACAGTAGACAAATTTTATTAGTTTACTTAGATGCTGCCATTAATCAAGACAGCGAACTTTCAGAACAATTGATATGAGCAACATATGTATCCGATTTGGCATAATTTCCATCCTCTAATCGCTAAAGATTTATTTTAAAAAAACAATAGAATTTAAAAGTATCATGATCTAAATTAATGTTACCTTAAAAATATAAAATCCCATAGCTTCATCAGTAATATAAGGTCGAACAATACCGTCACTACCAACATGACGTGGATAACGAATGCGAAGAACGATTTCTTCTTGTAGAACAGTTCTGAAAACAAATTCAATTGAAACATTTTATTATTATATATCTTTTTATCGTTGTTTAAAAGTATGAACAAATAACTTTCTTCGATTCATGACGATCGATGGTGTAAGATTTTTCTTTTTATTATTATTTCTTATTTCTCTGAGTCATAATATGATATTGAATTCAAACAATAACTTATATATATATTAGTTACAGATTCTTTCAAAAAAAAACAGAGCAAAAACTATGATGTTATATCGAATAAGTTCAATCCATTCAGAATATAGATGATAACATAGAGAACAGAAATTTTCAAGACGTACTTCTATTGATAGACAAAATATATGTTCGAAATATCATCATTCGACATTTTTATTTCTATTTTTGTTTGTATAGGTCACAGAATACAGGTATCCAGTGACAATGGGAAATATTATATATCCTTTAACTTTATTAATCATCTTTATGTACAGGAATTATGTGTAAACAATGAAATGTATCTATAAACAAAACTATCTTACCTTTTAATTAAATCGAGTGATGTACTAGCAAAATCTACAACTCCACCTGTTGATCGTGCAACAAAACCAACGACACCTTGCCCTAAACCTTTGAAGAAGCCAGTTGCTCCATCATGTTTCGCTCCTCTTATTGATTTTGTTACAACACCCTTGAAACCATCAGCAAAATTCTATTTTGAAAACAGAAAACAATAAGAAATTTCAAATTTTAACATGAAAAAAATCAACAAACTGTAATAACATTCTTTCGTTCTAAAGCAATATGTGTTGTAGCAATCCCTCGTGGTTCTTTACGTCGGATACGTAAAACTTTATAATCTTCATCAAATGTTAAACTTGCTAAACCTTTTCCAAGTACACTAGTTATTTTTCAAGCAGCACCAACAGCTGAACCGAGTAATGCTCAAAAACCGGTTGCTACACCTTCAGCAAATTCCAATGGATCTTCAATTGCACCTTTAAAAATTATATTCAAACATGATTATAAACTTTTTAATTTTACTTTATATGGTTCATAAAAGAATGATTCAACTCCTTCTGCAAGATCACGAATAACACCTAATGGATTTCAGAGTACATCAAGTCCAAGTACTAATACATGAATTTGTTTTATAAATTGATTTTGATAATGAGATAAAACTTCATTTGTTATTTTTGTTTTTGTAAATTTTTGATGATTTTGTTCATAATAGTCTAAACTAAAAATTAAAACAATCAACACTGATTCTATTAACAAAACTCAAAATTTCCTACCGTAAAACAACATCTTGTACTTCAGTAACGTTCAATGTTTGTAAAAGAAATCCAACTAGTGTATATTCAGCTAATAACTCCTCACTTGGATTTAATCCATGCATTGAAAAATTAACATGAATCTAAATATAAGATTTTACTTAGGAAAAACAAACGAAAATAAATTTATTTTTAATACTTTAAGTGATGATAAATGAATATTATCAAAAAACATCTCGGTTTCACCCGATGGACTTTCAATTTGTGCTTTAATAATAGCATTAAGTGGTTTTTGAATTTGTTCTAAATCACTATTCATATTGATTGTTGGTGCTGCATTAATCTATTACAATAAACAAAAACAAAAACAGCAGAATGAATAAACATAAAACAAGAAAAACAAACATTTTCTGGTTTTAAAAAGTTAAGAATGGCAACAATTAAACCCTGATCAATTTGAACAGCAAACTCTTGAATAAGCATTTTAAAATATTTAAATTGCATTATATTTGATTGTGCTGTTTTAGATTGATAAATACTTAATTCAATAAAAGATTTTTCAACATAATCGAATCCTGTTCCTTTTGTAATACTTGAATGAAGCATAACAGGAAATATTGTGTAATCAAGTTGATTATCAATTTGTACATGATTAATACGTATGTGTATTGCAGAATCTGATGCTGACCATGCATATTCAATCCATAGACCATCTAATGCTTGTCGTTGAGCTATTTTTCTATGTGTTTTCGAATGAACTAATTCTGCTGTTTCACCGTCAAATGAAACTTCCTTTAAAAAAACACATTTTTTTAATTTTCATTTACAAGAAAAATAGAAAAAAATGAATTATACTCGAAATCCTTCCATTTGCTTTTTTTTCTTTTGAAGTTCTTTATTATCAGGATTCATTTCACATTGTTCAACATGAGTTGTATATAATTCTTCCAAAAATGCATTTACACTACGTGATAATGGTTTAAAACGATTCCTTTTCATTTCAGTCCAGACAACTTTTGATTTATTTAAACTTATATAAAGCATTTCTTCTCGTGTTATATCATTAAAAATAGAAACGCCAATATCATGTATACCAATCTGTATATGTTGATCCATAGATTCACCCATTGATAGTGTCTATATGAATAATAGTTGATTTATATATTTTTATTTACATAAAGATGAAATTCATACTTTTGAAACTGATTTCATTGTTTTTTCNAAGCCCTAGAATCAAAAATGGATTTTTGCGCAAGCCCAATACCCGCGCGTGTCAGAGACATCAGGAAAACTTTGCAGATCTAACACAGATTTTCCGAAATGTCGTAAAGCCAAATTGTTTTCGTGGTTAGAATCCTCCGTCAGCTCCTCTTCAAACTAATAAAGAGATTTTTTGAAAACGATTTTTCTCGCTGAGAAAAGCAATTTTTTCAAAATCCGTGGCGAAATGTTTAAAAATTGCACTCGTATTTCGAGATTTGCCTATGAGAATTTGATTTTCATGCAAATGAACATCATATTTGCAATCAGAATAAAACATTGCATCAAACAACATATATTTTATCAAAAAATATATTTCGTCGAAATTCGACCCGTGGGGGACCGCAGGGTAAAAATTGTGTAGAAAAGAGATCAGGTGGAGTATCGTCGAATTTCGACGAAATATATTTTTTTATAAAATATATGTTGTTTGATGCAATGTTTTATTCTGATTCCAAATATGATGTTCATTTGCATGAAAATCAAATTCTCATAGGCAAATCTCGAAAAACGAGTGCAATTTTTAAACATTTCGCCACCGATTTTGAAAAAATTGCTTTTCTCTGCGAGAAAAATCGTTTTCAAAAAATATCTTTATTAGTTTGAAGCGTAGCTGACGGAGGATTCTAACCACGAAAACAATTTGGCTTTACGACATTCTGGAAAATCTGTGTTAAATCTGCAAAGTTTTCCTGATGTCTCTGACACGCGCGGGTATTGGGCTTGCGCAAAAATCCATTTTTGATTTTAGGGCTTCGATAGCTACTTCTCCAGATTCAGTTTTCGATTCTGAATCTAGTGAATTCACTCGCAAGTCGCAAAAATGAAAAGCGAAAAAGTTAGAACCATTTTTTCGAAGGTCTAAGTTTTTTGGACTTCTGACTCTCTTCGAGTATTTTGAGGATAGCTGGGCGATGAAATGGTCTTGGCAGTCGGTGACGTGCTATTCGTGATCTTCACACGATTCTCTATAGAATGGTGTGTAGAAAGCTGAAGAAGAAAATTTGCTCGACTTCTGCATTCCGTGAATCTTATAATCAACGAAAGAGCTATATGAATGAACTCAAGCAGTATTATTGAATTGCAAGAATGTGTGCACCAGTCATCCGTCGGGCATTCTCTTCGTTAGTTTAGTTTCTCTGAGTCATTTCACTCAAAAATCGATGTACATATATTGGAAAGAAGCTATAATCCTTTGAAAAATATCAATTTGTTCGGCCTTGTTGTTGGCTTAAACTGTGAGAACGTACTCTGATCTGTTGTTACGATTCAACGACATACCTTTAGGTTCGGATCAAATTGGACTAATAAACATCATTTAGTAGTTTTAAAAAACCTGTGAGCGGGTGAGGGTGACTTCTCAAGTGCCTTTCTTGTACAAACCATGCCTCATATCTTATTTGTCATGAACTAGTGTTGCACCTAATCGATCATGAGAACGATTTGAGGAACTACGTAGTATCAACGTGCTCGAATTTGTTATAAAATGTTGACATAAACTTTTATCTGACTGGTGTGAGAGAGGACGGCCTTGTGTGTTAACTTTGAAAAAAAGATAAGAAGTAAAAAGCATTGACAAGATACATCACGAGGTCCACAAAATTATTTCACTCTACAATAGAGTTATTTGCAACAAACGTAAACTGTGAGTTGGTTTTTAAATGGAGTTCTCGTCTCTGACGTTTTTCAAACGAAAATGTCTCTGTATACTGATTTTTTTCAATCAAATGAGTCTTCACGTTGATTCTCATGATAAATTTTCGTAGTCAAATTTTTTGACTCATAATGCTGCAGACAAAAAAAAACTTGAGAGAAAAGTTATGAAAGCAAGTGGTTATTTAAAAAAAAACAAGTCCAATGATTTCTACGCTGAGCGTTACAAGGCCGATGTAATTAAGAGGCTTCTTAAATCTTCATCTCTTATTCTTTTTCTAGAATGGCTAACACGAAGTATGATATTGCCATTTATGATTACATCATTATTGGAGGTGGAACAAGTGGTGCGGTTGCAGCTCGACGTTTGGCAGAGGGAAAAGATCACTACAATGTGTGTCTTCTCGAAGCTGGTCCTAGGTTTGTCCTTTTGTACACTGCTCTCTTATTTAGACTGATTCATTCTTTGTATCAGTAACGAAGGTTTAGACAACAGTCGAATGCCTGGTGGTGTATCAACGCTGTTGCAGGAGAGTGCGCTCTCTTGGGGATACGATACAGTTCCTCAGAAAGGATGTAACAATCGTGTTCTAACCGCTATACGAGGTCGTTTTCTCGGAGGTTGCAGTGGACTTAATGGCACAGTGATTGCCCGCGGTGTCAAAGCGGATTATGACCGAATTGTTGACATGGGAAATCCAGGATGGAGTTGGGATGACATGCTGCCTTATTTTAAAGCATCTGAAACGTTTCATCCGGCTGCATGGCACCAAGCAGACTTGGCTGCTCATGGTACGAATGGGCCTCTGCACACTGAACCGCATCCTCTGGCGCCTATCTCCGAAAAAATTCTCGAATCATTTATCGATCGTGGCTTTGAATACAAACCAGATATGTTCGTTCAAGGTGAATATGAAGGTCTGTTATGTTCATATTACACTATAAAGTATATTGATATCAGATTTCTCTAGGTGTTGGACATGTTGTTCGCACGATTCACAACGGTATTCGGACTACAAGTGCAGATTTTGTGAACAATTGTAAGATAGCAAACCTTACTGTTAAAACGGGTATATATGTCGACCGAATAATTCTGGAAAAAAATAACACAGACAATAGAGAAAATCGTGAATACAAGGCAGTCGGTGTAGAAGCGCATGACGATGCAAATGATCAACCAATAATCATCAAAGCGAGAAAAGAAATTATCTTGAGTGCTGGGTAGGTTGAACGCTTGAAAACTCTCCTTTACAGACAGTTTTATATTTCATTCCTTCTCTTGGAAGATCCTCGGCAACCGTTTTGAAAAATCTACCTTACACTTTTATTCTAACGATTTATTAAGCAAGGGTAATCTTCCAGAAGAAACAAATTACATCGTTTTCTACTATTACTATACCTCGTTTTTTCGGGACTGTGTCTAAATGCGCGAAAGAGATTTGTTTTATTTAGTGCTTATAACTCGCCAATAATCTTGATGCATTCCGGTATTGGCCGGAGAGATCACCTCACCGAAATGAACATCGAATGCAAGGTCGATTTGCCTGGCGTTGGCGAAAATCTTCTAGAGCACCCGATCGTATGCAGTGTTTTTCTCGACTCACTCATAGCATTATTTATGTGTCGTTTAGGTTTTTACGTCTTACCAAGTGAAGGATCCCAATCTCACGCTCGATCAATTTTTTACCCATAGCCCAGATATTCTCGCATTATCGATCAAAGAATGGCATGAAACTAAGACAGGACCCATGGCAAGCTTTATATTCGGCTGCTTTGCGCTTAAACGAATTGACAAGTCGATTCAAGATCCCATTTGGGAAGCAGCAAAATCCGAGCAGCAGTGCGATGATCCAACTGGACATCTACCTAATCAACCTCACATCGAGTTCTTGAATACTGAACTGTACCTTGATCCATCTCAACTTCTTCCGCAAGGTCAGTCAATTACGTTTTCTTCAGTTTTTCTTCCGAATTTGAATGGTTTTAGCGCCCTAAGAACAAAATTGACGAGTTGCGATGTACTGTGTATTTGAGAGTTTTTGATTGTCTTTGTGGATCGAGAATAGGACCGCCTTAAAGATTTTTTGTTGTCAAACAAATCTGCTAAATATCTATTGCACTGTAGGGTAAGGAATTTGAGAGCTCAAATATAAATGTAATTTGACTTTCTCGACAATCTGATAAATCGAATTTAACCAGAAATTAAAACAGCATTCATTTTGGATCTGAAAATTACAATGATCATTTTAAAGTAAACCATATAATCGTTGAGAAAGATCTCTTCAGCATATAATGGTTCGATAGAATTGGTTATCGTAAAAAGTATAGCTTAAAGAACATTTGTGATAGTGTCGGTTTTATATATACAGTTCCATCCAATGACGAAGGCGTCTTTACACTGATCACTCTTCTCTGTGGACAGCGAGCGAGAGGCACCGTACGGTTGTCGTCCAGNAGATGTACAGTTCGCTGATCTATGCAATAGGAATCTTACTAAATGTAGAAAGGTCTATAACTATCGAATATAGTCCATTTGAAGCTGAATGATTGTAGCCACAATGTCTTTTTTTTTCAATTTCAGGCAAACAGGTGTATTGTCCAATAAATTGTTTAAAAAACGAGATGAATGAAATCAGTTGACCATGTAATGTGCTTTTTCATTAAAAAATGATTTTGATCGTAGTAACATCCTTGATTAGGGATAAGTACGTAGAATCTTAATCTTAATCAAGACTGCTATATACAAAGTTAATTTATTTATTTCCCGTATTAAGGAAAGAACACTAATGCAGCATGACCAAGAGAGGCGAATGTGGCTAAGATTAGTGACAATTTTGATAAAGATCGAAGAGGATTTCATATCATTTTTATCATACTTCAGAAAGTTGATTCAATATTTATTGAAAGTATGACTTCAATACATGTGTATTTGAAGACAATTCAAATAATGATATCCAAGTTTTTATTCCTCTATTTTCAAATCTTTTTTTCTAAATTTTTCCTTCTCGTATATAGATATTAGTAGATTGGTATTCATGTTTTTTCGATAGATGCTCGATTTTGTTTTATAATAGGAAAAAAAGGGCTTATGGCATTCATATTGACAATTAGGCCTTACTAACTCTGAATGTATCAGTTAATTAAGAAGATAAAAGAAGAGGTCTACGTAGATTAGTGCATTCTACCTATAATAGCTAAAAGTCTAGAAATTTTAGTTGTTCAAAATAAAACTGCTGTTAAATTTTGTCTCAGTAATTATTTTTAAATAATAAAAATAAAAGAGTTCAATTTTTGAATTATTTTTCAAATGATTTTTAATAAACTAAAAAACGAAAATTTGAATAATTTAAATTCAATTAAATAATCTTTGAATTTTCGATTTTATGTTCGCAAATAATAAGATACAATTCATATTATCTTTAAAATCTGACAAAACACCCGGATCAACATTTCACATATCCAGTCATTCATCAATAACTATCAAAAATATTAGATAAAATTTCAAAAAAAAAAGATCTTCGATTACTGAACAAACAACGGAATGAGAATAGTTTTCTTTTTCTTCAACGCCATCAAAGAGGACGAATAAGAACAAAACTATTGATAGGGTTTGTTCAGATAATGAATAAAATTTGTCTTTTGACGAAAAAAACTCCATAATTGAACATTATTGTTATCGAGACAACATTTTTTTTTCTATTTAGAAAAAAAAACTCAAAAACCTCAACAGATTGGTGAAATGAATTACAACTA
Source organism: Rotaria sp. Silwood2 (assembly GCA_905329745.1). Lineage (NCBI taxonomy): Eukaryota > Metazoa > Rotifera > Eurotatoria > Philodinida > Philodinidae > Rotaria > Rotaria sp. Silwood2. The sequence goes on along the minus strand of CAJNSZ010000387.1, from coordinate 4,509 downwards.
CTGTGAGTCAATTTGATACTAAGCTTCGATGTATTTTTGTTGAATAAAAGAATATTTTTCATCATATGGTACTTTTCTTTCTTCGAAAAGATCAATCCATCTGAAATACAGATCGTGCCATGAGATCGTATTTGGGTGTGGGTGTGGGGTGTTAGTTGGGATCTTGCGTTATACCCACACCTTCCCAGCTAAGAGCGCATAAGAAAAGGCTGAGGAGGGGTACGCTTCAATTTTTGGCGAAATTTTCTTTCCCTCTTGTCTTGACAACTATTCAATGCATTTTGTTCAGCTGCTTCAGAATATTATAGTCATTTTGCTTGGCAATCAGAATTTAATGACCAAACTCCCTGAATACGGGCTGAATTTTTTATGTTAATTAGTGTTGATAACAAAAAAAGCTAATATCTGTAAAAATATCCATCTTTTTGAATAGAACCGCTGGTATATGATAGCTCTCATAATTCTGAAGAGATTTGTCAACAACTATTCACATGAATTATATTTCTGAACAATGATAAATATGAAATACTACAAAATATTTAAATTTCAGCGAAAATGATTGACACGTTCACTTAAAATGACGATAAGAAAATTCAGAAACATACTCAAGAAATTTTTATTGAGGTATATGTACGAATTTTTAGAAAACTTATAGAACCAATTGGACACAATCAACTCCTCATCAGAGAATTGATACCATTCTATACAGAGAATTCATGAAGGAATCTTATTGATGCGACATTATCTGAATAAACTACGTGCAAGATAACTGTCATTGATATTTCTGACTCTATAATCAGAAATATGTTCAAAGTGATGACAGAAATGTAATCAGATGACGACATTCTACTGTACGTCCGCATGCACAAGAATGAATTATTAACTTTAAGATCTAAGATATAATCCTATCATATGAAATATTGATTTCGATTTTACCGCCATCTTAAACATGGAATGTAATTTTTCAAACGATTTTCATCGTCAAGTCAGTCTTTGTGTCTTTCGAAATGAACGAATGAACCAATTTACGACGAAAATATCATTTCCTACGCACATTCAATTCATCAAATACAGATGCTAACTGTGGAATATTGTTGTAGAATCAATAATTGAGTCTTATTTTTCCTGCATTAATTAACTGAATTCAACATATTTTATCAAAATGTACTCGAAACCAATATACTAGTAGAATTAGATTAATAACTATAGACAATATGGTATAACTTTCTTCCTATTGTAATGCAAACTGACAAAATATACCCTATTTGTCTTAATAAGGATAATGGATTGTTTTTAGTTAAAATTGACTACTCAGAGGCTTTATTATTATTGAACTCACCATTCTAAATAATTTTGTTATTCAGAGCATTTCATACTTCATTATCGATTTCAAGAAACTTGCTTTTCTATTCTTTCAGCAAAGTCTACTGAGATTCTACATTCATCTCTATTAGAATGAATGTATATGCAATCTTTTTTCAGAGCTGTTTTTGCAAGTTTGCTAGAAAACTATAGCAATGACATAGAATCTTAAGATTGATATAGAATGATAGAAAAGACCTTGACCTATTGAATGGTAAAAGAAATCACTAAAAAATTGAACCAATTGTTTGAGAATTTATTTTTACTAATGATAGCAAAAGTTACTAGAATTTTAGATTCACTCCAATTGCATCAACAAGATTACGTATTCAACCCATCAAGGATGAATAAAATACTGCTCAAAGAACACCTTGTAGATAGATGTACTTAGATCTTGATTTAGAAATTTCCCCAGCTCATAGTGAAAATATTTTTCAAGATATTTGTGAAGAAAATTTTTGAAAAAAAATAAAAAATAGAAAAGTTGTAGCCAAAGTATTGAGTCTCATCATTTTTCCTTCTATTATGACCGCTCAGTTACTTTACTTATTTGATTCTAGAGTTTGTGTTCCTATTGATCTTATCATATGAAAAGTGTAAAAATAGCTGCTAGCAGGTGTATATATTCACAGAATAGAGAAAGAAAAATACTATCTCGCGTCTAGCCATATAAAGAAGAGGAAAAGGATACTATCCCGCATCCAGCCACATAGAGGGGAGAAAAAAAATACTACCCCGCATCCAGCCACACAAAGAAGAGAAAAAAGATACTATCTTGCATCCAGACATATAAAGGAGAGAAAAAAACGCAGCAGCTGTGTAATTGAAAAGACGTGTGCATACGCTTAATGTTTCACCCTTTGAAGACGGACTTTTTTTCAATCAAAAAGTAACAATGAATCAAAATAAATGGTCGCGTTTTATATTTCCATATTCAACCGTTGATGACGTTGTTTTAAAAAGCAAAATATACCACAAGATGCAGCGTGAAAAGTTCTACTATCTACGAAGTAAGGCTTATTTATATATGCACCTTTTGTTTTGAAAATTGACAACATTCTATGCGACCATTTTCGCTGCTGTGAACCAAATCATTTACTGGTACACGATAAATTTCTTTTCTTATTGAATCATATCAAAAAGCTATAGGTGATGGTGAAATTTAGACAATCGATAGATGTTCCAATTATATTTCCACATTGGTTCTGATATTACTTGTTAGAGGCACATATGAGCTACATAATAATAAGTCACAATTATATAAGTACTGTCAGTTAGGACAAAAAGAAACGAGAAGATCTTCGAAAATCGATCGCATAGAATTTTATCTATTTTAAAAACGAGAAGTATATATATAAACTCAGCTTTGTATCGTAAATTACAGAGCTTTTCGCGCTGCATCTTATGGTATATTTTGTTTTTTTTAATACGACGTATTAAACGATTAAAAATTGAAATCCTAAACGTGACCATTTATTCTGTCTTCCTCGCTAGGTGATACATCCAGGGCTAGCCCAATAGGGGGTTGTGACAAGTCCCCAATAATTGAAAATTTTCGTTTTTCCCCAGCAAAAATCAGATTTTTTTCTTGAGTTCTGTTAGAAAAAAATTTTATTCGCATTACAAAAATCTGGAATAACCCTCGAAAAAATAGCGACACCCCCCCCCCCCCAACGTTTGCTGACTCGGGCTAGGCCTGGATACATACGTATGTATCACCGTCTCAAAGGGTTAACAAGAATAATTACATCTTGACAAACTTTCTTTATAGAGAATATTCGCATTATTTACTCAACAAAGTGAGATTTGATAAAAATGGCTGAGATTCACAAAGCAACAGTTCAACAGTTTGCACAAGCACTTAATACTCGTCATGTTAATGATCTTGATAAAGTTTTGGAACACTATGTTGAAAAAATTGAAAACTCCAAGTTCGCTTATAAAAATATTGACGAAGCAAAAGAATATTATTCAAAAGAACTTGAAGTTCATCCATCGGCTGCATGGGAAATTCTTGATTTTCAACAAGATGATCCATACAATGATACATTAACAGCTCGTGTTTCACATAATAATCATATATACCATACAATTTATACATTTAGTTCAGCAGGAAAAATTGAAAAAATTCATTCTGCAAATGAACACCATCACCATAATCAATAAATATTCATCAAGACATTATTTTTAAAGGACACTATTGTATTGGCACATAACTTCTGTATGTTTGGATCAGTAGAATTATATCGCCAATATAAAACTATATTTTAAGGCAAGCAATTATATATTCTGAGAGCTCTTGAAATGCTCTATCGCCGTGTATATTCAGGTCTTGACTTGAACTTATTTGTTGAGAAATATTTCGAACATTGCCAATGCGAGTGATCGTGTCTTCACTGTATTCAAAATATTTTTCAGCAAATAAATGCAAGTCAAGACTTGAATATAAAGAGTGATAGAAAAATTCCGAGCGGCATCAGAATATATAATTTTTTTTCTTAAAATGTAGTTTTATATTGGGAATATAATTCTACTGATTCAAATGTGCAGTACTTATGTTTCAATACAATATATTCATTTTCTATATATTCTTCTTTTTTTCAAATAAAAGCTCATTCGTTTTACTTCTACAGATTAAAATCATTTAATATTTCAAATATTGCCTACAGTGAATGTCTAGGATCTGTGATACGTTATCTGTCTGCCTGTAACATATTTTTTTTAACCATTTTACTTTTGTTTGATCTTCGATAGGTTTTTATTTTAATGACGTCCATATCTTTATAGGATGTGGCTGAGTATGGATATAATGCAAGATTTCAACTAACACCCTACACCCTCCACATATTATTTAAATTGTTTATCGATTGGAAGAATTGGAATACTTTTTTGTATCAGAATAAACAGTGAAAAATAATATTTGTATCATTTTTTCACTAACTGTTAAAAATGTAAAATATTAAAAATTGATAAAATAATACAGTGAAACCTCTCTATAGTGGACACCCTTCGGACTTTTCAAAAGTGTCTACTATATGGAGGTGTCCACCATATAGAGGTTAAACTTTCCTCAAGAGCCAAGGTTTTCGAAGAAACGCACAGGCTTTTCAGACATCTGAGCCCAGTCAGACAAGCATCGAAAAAAAA
>CAJNSZ010000386.1:72462-101545 GCA_905329745.1 Rotaria sp. Silwood2 | reverse complement strand
CTCAACTATTGTACGGATAAAACATGATATTGTTCGGGCCAATCCAGGGTTATCTAGGATCCTCTCTTATATGACCCGAACAATAGTATGTTTTATCCGTACAATAGGAGTGTATCGAAATTGGGGCCTCCTATGGCGGAGCACGCCCATATATATTTAATCAAGATCTTTTATTTCTGAAAGTTTCAAATCTCTAGGTATAACTGATGGTGCATATATTAAATTGATATGTGGTCTTTGATCGTATATTAACAACGTCTGTCATGATGTGTATGATTGGAGAAGGTCTAAATTTTTATCCATACACTTCCAAAATTCTTTTTGAATAGTGTTTTATAAAATAAAGTTAGCTGAAAATCGATATGATTCTACCTGAAAACATGATATATTCTGTTTTTTTCCTAATGGTAATTCAAATTCATATTCAACTCGAAGTTCAGGTAAAATAGCCAAAATAGTTTTATTAATCATTTCTGTAATTAATGTTTTTGTTCGTTCAATTTTTTCATTCCCATATATATTTATTAATTGTATCCAAACTGTACTTAATTTACGTTTACTACCATCAGTTTGTTGTTTATTAGTTGCATGTTTATAACTAGCACTATGTTTATTTAACGAATAATTAGTTAAATGCATATATGTTTGATGAAGATTTTCTGTTGATGGAGCTTTATAACCTATTGTTGCAAAACGAGCAAGTCCTTCATCATAAAGAAAAATTTCTAATGGATATAAATTAAGAATAACAACATAAATTCGTAAATCAAATTTAAGTCCATTAATTAATAATGGTCGATCAATATATTCTTTAAATAAAAAAAAATAAAAAAAACGTATTCCATTTTTTTTCAATAAACAAACCTTGTGCAACATGTTGACGATTAGTAACAATACAATGAGATGGATCTCTAAGTAAATAAATGCCTTCACCTTGTGAACCATCTAACACACAATAAACAAAATCAGATGTTTGTTTTTTTTTTATAGTTAATATTTACACGAAACAAAAGAAAAGAAACTCAAACCTGATGGTTTAACAATAAATGTTGTTAATGAACGATTATGTTTTTTATCTTGTTGATGTATATAACGTACATCATCTTTAAATTGTTGAGTTTGTTCTGGAAGAAACCATGTTTTAGGATAAAAATCAAAATCATTTGGAAATAATAATCTCATATTATTTAATAAACGAGTTAAATGAACTTTTCGTAATAAATCATTCATACCTATGCTTCGCATAAGAATTCAAAAATCTATTATCATTACTGGTTAATTTTTCAAAATTTATTACATACCAGGAAATTTATTTACTCGTCCTGAATTGAATGCAAAATTTACATTACCTTCATGAAATGATGATGAATGCCAATAGATATCAGAATCAACATTTGTATTAGTGAAACACTGCAGAAAAAAAAAATTGATTTTTGAAAAAGAAAAAAATTGAAAATTTTATTAAATAATCATTTTATTACTTCTTTCCATCCAAGTTCTCGAATACATAGTCGTACAACTTCAAGATTTGATCGTGCTTTACTTATATCTACTGTTATTAAAGTTTTTCCTCCATTATTATCTTCAATTTTTGTAGTTGATGATGTTAATTTTTGTACTGTTGTCGTATTTATATCATTCTGTGATAAAGTTCGATTTGGTAGTGATGATGATAATATTGGTTGTTGTATTATTTGAGTAGCACTTGGTTGTTTTGGTATTTTAGTTGCTGATTTAATTTTTGTATGATAACTTGCTGATTTAATTGTTTTCTTTACTTTTGCATCGATTAATATCGCTTGACTTGCTTGATCAATAAATGCTTTTTCTTTTTCATTATCAACATTATTATTATTATTATTATTATTGCCATTAGTGGCAATAGTCATACTTGAACTTTTTAATGTTTGATCAAAACTATTTTGATTACTACTCTGTTGATAGTGATTATCGAAATCTTTATTTGTCATTTCAGTAATTGAAATATCAGGAATATGTTGATTTTCATTTGTTAAATTAGTTGACATTGGTGTTGTGTTTAAATCAATTGTTGAACGTAAAAATATAATTGAAGAAGTTGTATTTTGATTTTGATTTTTTGAATTTGATGATGCATGGCGTTTAGTCCATTGTAAATGTGAACGACGTTGAATATTTGTTTGATATTGTTTAAAATGATTAATTGTTTCAGGTGTTAATTCAAATTTAAAATTTGTTGGTAAACCTTCAGATTGAAAACTTGATACACTAGTTATAAAAAATGAATTAGCTGGCTGAATAAAATCATTTAATTGTTGTTCATCACGTTTAATATCATCTTTTTCGATATTTGATGATTTTATTAATACAGTGTTTGTCTTCGTAACACACTTGTTTATGTAAGCAGATGCCGATGACGACGAAAAAGAAGTTGTTGTCGGTTTTCGATTTTCTGTACAATTGTTACCATTGCCAATGTTAATACCACTTGATGACTTCATAAGCACAGTCAACAAGATTTATTGATCAAAAAAATAAAAAATGAAATAACACTTATTAGGTATCTGAAGGAAGAAGAATTTGCGTTGCCGACATCAACCAATGAACAGCAAACATTCAAATAAATAGCAACTCAAAACTTCATAATGAAGAAAGCATAAAGTTTGATATAAATTTTTTCTTTCTAAAGTTTACGTGTTATTTTATTTTACGTTTTAATATAAAGACCTGATTGACTTAATAGATGATATACATATATATATATATATACTTTCCTATAATAATTTCATATTACTCACAGTTCTCTCCTAAGATGACGATAAGGATGAGGATGAAGAAAAGAAAGCGTGCCTATTATTTGACAAAAGAACAAATGTTATTATTATTATTATTGTGTTCTGGTTGTTGATGCTTGATAGATTCTTTTTTTCTTTTTTTTTTTTTTCTCAATCAATGTCCTCTACAACAGCTAAACAACCAGCAACACGGAACACCTTAGCAACATCTTTTTTAGAGAACGAGTATTGTCGATGACAACAATAAAGAACAGGTGCTGTTGAAAAGAAACTAATTCGATGAACTTCTTTTACACATATTTGTTTTGTTTTTGTTTATTCAATGATATTCTTATTGAAAATTTATGTGATAAAGAAAATGTTGAATATTTCTTTTTTTTTTTTTTCTTTTGTTTAAAATAAAAAAACAAGAAATAACTGTTGAAAAAATTAAGAGTTTACCTATTAAGACTAAAAGCTAGAATGATAAATAAGCTTTTACTCTATGTCGAATTATTACATACTTGAATTTAAATTAGAAAGTGTGTCAGAATGAAATCCGAAAAGTACCAATGAGAATTGAAGTGATTGCCGTTGGCAGAACAAGGATATAGTTACATTGTTTGAGACAAAAATAGAAGACAATTTAAATCTATTTCGTTGCTTTATATATATACATAGGCTGTTAGCATAATTTCTGTGGAATGAAAATGTGAAATACAACGTGAATGCTGTTGCTAGACACACAGAGAAATTGTTTTATTTTTTATCAAATTCTAGAACAAATCATTCTTTTACTTAATCTTTCAGAAATGCAATAAAGAAGTATCTCATATATTAAAACAAAAGGTTATTAATATACAGTCCTTGGTCATATTTCAACAACATTACTCGCAGTCTATGACACAAGGAGTATATCGAAAATGTCGGTCATTTCTAATGTGTTTGTGATTATTTTTTGAAATTTATTGAATTTTTTAAAAGTTTCAAGGTATTTTTTTTCTCTATCGTTTAATATCGAAGTATGATGTGTTTTATAAGATTAATCTAAATAAATCTCAATATAAATTAATTTATCATTAGGTTAATTTTCTCCATTGAATTTATTCTTCAAACATTATTATATGTCAGAAGTTGTTATATAAACTTCTTCACATTAGACAATTATTCAACTGATCTATCTCAGATACATATATATCTCTGTTGACATTTTCCTGTATCTAACTTTCTAACATGAATTGATTCCTCAGCAGATCAATTCTTTTCCCAACGGATACATTCTAAGCATTACACGATCGACTTGTATCAATGATGTATGTTCTCGAATTTTTATGAATAACTAAAAACACAGAATGACTCCGTGTCTAGAGTGATAACTTCTTAGGTCATACATTTAAGATTCAAATTCTTATTTGTTTACTCTTTTTCTTTTTTGTTGCTCAAGATTTTCTTTTGATTAATATGACATAAAAGTGTATCTATTAAAAATCTTGCCGCACGATACTGCATAACTATATCCTATCGGATTGATTTCGAATATGTTATTCTTTCAGTAGGTTTATTATGCAAACCTTCTACACCATCAGGTTCTTATAAATTCCGAAACACGGAAAGATACCAGAATTTATTTATAAAAAAAAGCCTGAAAAAATAAGTCCTGACAGCTGCTGATCTATCAACAACTGTTGACCTCATCTATCATCGTCTGTGACGTTTTCATGATAAAGTCTGACAGATTCTATGGAAGATGTAAATTTCTACCCTATATGCTTCAGCATTTATTTTAGATAATGCTTCGCAAAATAAATCTAAAAGATTCATGGATATGTATGAAGCAAAACTAGTTCCACCTTTTATGATTCAGTCATAGCGGTATTACCTGAATTCAATAAAGTCAAAATTCATGGACTCGCTTCAGTCTCGGCTCTGTAGTATGTCGCATGTGAATGCTTCGAAATCGTTTATCGTTTACGCTCAAATCGAGTCTCATCTATTCCTGTGAACGAAATATCTGCAGTTGACCAATAGAACACTCGCAAATTGAACTTTCGGCAGTGTACCTCTTACATCTTAGTCGATTGACGAAAATCTCTTGAACTTGCTAATGTTAGTGTCTCATTAGCATTAATTACAAAGATTTTTATCAATTACATTCATAAATATCAACAACAAGTTATATTTCAATAATGTTGAACATAGTTCTCACATGTATGCTGACAATTGGTAAACGTTCACTGAACTTTCACCAACAATTGATAAAAATGTAATATAGATTAGCTTAGATACACTTAAATTGTCTTTGAAAATAGTCAATAAATAAATAACAATATGGTTTGAAATGGGCTCGCTCTTCGGTCATTCATTCGTTATTGTTTTTAGAAGTGTATGCACTATAATAATATACGTATGTTATCATTTCGAATGCAATATATATATTTTTTTCAAATAAAAACAATCGATTAAAAATTCATGATGAATTATAATTTATTATGAAAAAAAATGTTAGTATTTATAATAAAGATAAAAATTATAATATAGTTTTCAATCGATAAATTCTTCACTTTATTTATTTAATAATTCATTGTAAAATTTCAATTAGCTAATATAGAATTGTTGAGAAGAATAAACTATTGTCTGAAATATCTGAATGAAAGTATTTATTTGACGTATGATATCAATGTTAATGAAATTCCAGGTGTTTTTTACCAAATTTGCGTAGTATGATTTCCCAATCGTCTGATCAGCAACCACAAGAAAGTTAAAAAAACATTGATAATTTATACTCTCTCACACAATACATTAATAAATAATTATATCACTCATTATTTTTCACTTACAATGCTCATAATTTATTTAAATTTAAGTGATGAATGAAAGAATGCATAGTGTAATAATAACTTTGCAATATGGCATTTTTACTTTTCATATTTTGCACTGACATTCATTCAAAGTACAATGACAATAATTCTTTTGCATAGAAAGTTACTTGAAAAATTTAAAACAAAAAACAATGTATGACTTTTTGCAAAAAAAAACGTAAAATAAAATGTTTTCACTAAAATGCAATTAAAATACATAGCTGTTAACTGAATCAATTAGTTTTTAAAACTTTTATAAAAATGAGTCCGTTTTTTTGTTTAAATCACGTAGAAAAAGAGATCATTATATTCATAACTATCAAAAATGAGTTGATGCAAATAACATATATTAGTGAGTTCCATCTTCAAATTATTAGATATCATTATCTCGTATACAATAATAAAGATATTTAGGCAAAGAAATTATTTCCATCATGAATAGGCATATTTTAGTCTTATAATTTCTAATAGAAGTAAAGACTATGATTTAGTTAATAGTTAATAATATTCAATTTTCTTATTATTTTAATTATGTTTCTCAAATATTACATTTTGGCATTATTCTTGAAAAAGATATTGTTTCATATATGATCACTTAATAGTTTTTTTTTTTTTCATTATTTCATAGAAATAAAATTAACAGGATATTATATATTATAGAACATCGTCATTAGAAAGATTAATGCCATCATATAGGGCAAATTAATTAATGAATTTATATCATTGGTAGACGTACTTTTTAAATATTAAAGATCTATAATCCGCTTTTTCCACTTCAATTTTACAAGAATCAAAATAATATTCATTTAGAAAAAAAAAATCCGACGTCTATAAAAAATTCATTCAAAAATCTTTTTGTCAACAAAAAATATATTCCATCGATGACAGTAACTTGTCATTATGCAAGTGTTCTTAACAAGTCACCAAGAAAATACCCCATTTCAGTTGTTGATGAATAATTGTATATAAAACATTTTTCATAGTCAATATTGAATAAAACGATTAATTAATTTTTTTAGAATATTCTACAAATAAAAAAAATACAAATATTTTTAAATATAAAGTCATATAAACAAAATCAGCTGTTTAAATGCATATTCGCGTTAAATAAATGCATATAAATCAATCAACCAATAGAAAACAATTTTATATGTGTGCATACCATATATATACATACATTCATTCATCAGTCAGTTGAGTCTTGTCTTTCATCCATCGGTCATTCCGTTCATACACGTTTTTTTTTTTCTTTTTCTCTACCTAATGATGAAATATTAANGCGTTTTGAGTAAGTGGAAAAAAGGGTTGTATACGCTTCTCACCATGGGAAACGCTCGAAATGCGTTAAACCGGTCACCATTAACGCGTTTCACAGTGAATATATCCTAATTTTTTATCCCATGGGTGAGCACATATTAGTTGGAGCTAAGAAACATGATTATTTACTGTTTTTTACCAATTCAGTAAAATACTTCAGCTATGGCATTAAATGATAGTTAACAGCAAAAGGCAACTACATGATAACAATTGAGAAATAAGGATATGAAAATTCTTTGAAGATATCCTTTAAGAACAATATGAAATCACCAAGAAAATACCCCATTTCAGCTATTGATGAGTAACATGTATAAAACATTATTAACAGAAAAAAATCGAATAAAACGATGAAATAATTTTTAAAGAATATTCTATAAATAAAAAAAAGAAATAGGTCAAAATTTTTTTATCTACAGTCGGATAAACAAAATCAGCTGTTTAAATGCATATAAATCAATCAACCAATAGAAAACAATTTTATATGAGGCATACACACTATATATGTATATACATATTCATTCATCAGTCAGTTGAGTCTTGTCTTTCATCCATCGGTCATTCCGTTCATGTATGTTATTTATTTCGTTTTCGTTTACTTAAATAATGAAGTATTTAATAATAAATTTTATCATTTCTATTTCAATCTTTTCGTTTCTTCATTTTAGATTGAATAAAAAATTCATTCTTACATTTTTCTTTTTGTTCTTCTTTTACATCACAGATCTAATCAAGACATATAATTTAGTTAAATTATTATCAAACATTAATCTCACTTAGATATTTTCTTGTTACTCATTTTTCTTTTCTTTACATAAATACATTGTTTTCTTCTATTGTATTATTATATTGAACGCACGATCGATCTTTAATATGTTAAATGTCTCTGAGCAACAATAATAACAGTGTGTTCTTTCGAATGTCCAACTTCGTCTCGAATGGCCCACATACAAAACAGTTCGAGCTCTTCGACTAGACGATCATTACGTTTATTAACGTATGTTAGAAATTATTTATAAATCATTTGTAGTTTGTATTTTTAAAATATAGAGCCGAACGTAAATCAACAGCTACGACGACAAACGAACCTACCAATATCGACGGTAGAAGAAAAACAAATTATATTTATGATAGATTTTTGTTTTTGTTTTTTTGATTTCTAGAGGAAGAAGAATCACAACCAACAGCACGTCAAGCAAAATATAAAGCACTTGAAGCTATATCAATTAGTAATAATAATAATAATAATAATAAACGTCGAAGTGAACCTGAATTAGATATAAACGACGCTGAACAAAACGAAAGTGAAAAACAAGAATTAGAAGAATATCCAACAAATTCTAATAGTAGAAAACGAACACATTCAAAACAAGCATCATCATCATCATCTCATCATAGTATTCGTCATGTATCAAATACTGTAAGACGTCGAAAACGAAGTAAAAAATCAACAACACGTATTGATAAATTATCATCGAAAACAGTAAAACGTCAACGACAAATATCATCTGACGAAGACGATAATCGTTTATCAATACATACGAAATCAAAAAGAAATTCAGCACCAATTTTAACTGATCGTACACGTTCAAAGTCAAATTTAAGAAAACAAAGTCATTCAAATAGTGATTTAGAACAACAAAGTGAAGGTGCAGACACGGGGAATCTCTGTGTTAGACGAGGAACAGGTTAACAAATTTTATCATAATTGAATTTAAAATAATAATAAAATTTCAATATTTTTTATAGGCACACGAGAACTTAATACTGTCGTAAGTGATCCTTCAACTACCAATAGTCGACGATCACGTGCAAGTGTTCATCATCGTCGATATTCAAATAAAACACCTATTGATTATTTGACAACGGGTCAATCGTCTTCTAGGTAATATATATATATGTATACATCATAAATATAGAAGTATTTAAACATATTACTCAATACACATGCTGTGCATGTGAATGAAAAGATGTTCACGATGAAATTTTATTTATCAGTAAATGTAACCAGTGGACCATAATGAATTGGTCTATTTCAATCATTTACTATTCACTCATATATACAGCCGATACTAAGATTATTCAACAAAGTTTATTTTTTATGTTGTTGTAAATGATAGAAAGATTTCAACTACGGAAAATTGTTTCTAATAAGAAAATAAAATTTAGATTTTCAAAGATGAAACTTTCAGATAAAACAAAATCCTAGTTTTTTAATCTCTACTATATTTTTTTAAGATATAGTACAATTCGATGATATGCCATTTCATAGGGAATCGTTTACTTTATCGTTCTATATATTCTAAATAAAATTCTATTGATGTATTCTAAGTACTACAATGCTAAGGTATTGATTTTCTAGAGATCTTATCTTTAGAAGTTGGATAAGAATTTTTTTTGTTTCCTTATATTAAAATAATTTTCTCTACTCGATTCACTCTAGCGCTTACGACAATAGAAAAAAAATGAAAATAAGCTTTGTTGAATAATGTTGGTACTCACTGTATGCCAAAATGGTAAAGAATTTTAAACTAATTATATATCACTACTGAAAAATTCACTAGGTTTCTCAGAAAAAAAACGAAAATATTCTCGATAAAATCGTCTATCTTTGAAATTTTTTTTTTATCCATCTTGGGTCCCCTATTTTTAGCGAAAATATGTTGCATTACGGTTCACTAGGCATGTAGTATCGTAGAGAATGAAATTCTATATTTCCTTTCCAGTATTCAAATCAGAACTTTTCAATTGCATTTTAAATGAAAAAGACAATTTCATTGTTCAAAAAAAAAAATTACCATGAAACTTATATTTGACTGTCTAGTAAAACTTGAGTAATCGAAAATGGATCAGCTGAATTGAGAACTAAGTCTTCTATCTTTTATTATATAAATGAATATTTTCTATATGAGTTTCAATGAGAAAAATATTATATTTACATTTAGTTCGATTCATTATGGTCTACCCATTAGTTGAGCATGAAGGTTATTGATGCAACAAAACTTTAGTAAAAGAAATATCATTTGTCAATACGTTGTATGAATACATATAACCTTGTATATACACAACATGAGACATTTTTCCCTTTTGCCTTTCGATTAAGGACAATGTCTTTTTCTTTCTTCTATGCATTAAAGGGTGTACGAATGAATTCTTTTTCTCTCATATGACAATCTTATTGCTTTGTGAAACAAAGCAAAAAAAAAGAGAAATCACTAAATTAAAACCGTTCTTTTCTTCTTCTAGTCGTTCGTCGGTGCCTGTCACCAACACCGGCGGTATTGACGGTCGACCGTGTGACTCAAATAGCAGTTTACCATCATCAACACATCCTTTGCATTTATTTAATTCACCTGCATATTATCAACAAACTGCATCTCCTCCACCATCATCATCTGCTCAATCATTTTCAGGCGTTGTTCCAACAGCATCATATAGTTCACCGTTTCTTGCTAGTGCAGCATCTGCTAGTACACATCGTAATACAAAACATTCATTACCAATGTCAACTGAAAGTGATACAGATCCAGAAAATAATGGAGGACATATGAGTCCATCACCACGTGATGTTTTATCTGATCCAGCATTTGCACGTGCTGCAGCAGCTGCAGCTGCTGCTGGTGGTCCAACAAGTGCAGCACTTTTTCACACATTATCAGGTCGTGTTCAACATCTAATGAGTCGAGTTGGTGGTAGTAGTTCAGTAAATGCTATTAATGGACGTTTACAGCAATATATTCAAGGAATACAAGTAAGATTTGATTATAAAAGCATACATATTGGTATTTATACTTGTTTTGTTTTTTTTTTTTAGTCACCTGATCCTGATGTTCGATTAACAACACTTAATGAATTATGTTCTGTAAGTTTCATAAAATGAAAAATATAAACAATCAAGACAAATTTCTTTTTATAGCTTCTTGTCATGAGCAATGAAGAAACATTACCCGGTTTTCAATTTCGTGTTCTTTATCCATCATTACGTGATTGTTTAGCCGATGAAAATGAAGCTAATGCTGAAATAGTTTTAACAGCTTGTCGAGCATTAACTTATCTTATGGAAGCATTACCACGTTCAGCAGCACAAATTGTTGAAGCAACACCAATATTTTTAAGCAAAGTAAATTTATTCGATTGATTTGAAATAAATTTTTATTGAGTTGTGTTTATTTTTATTATTAATATAGTTACGAAGTATAACATCAATTGATATAGCTGAACAAGTTTTAACAGCATTAGAAATGATTTCAAAACGAAATGGAAAACAAATTCTTATTGCTGTAAGATTTATATATATATATGAATGAATTGGAACTTTTTTTTTTTTTTCGTACGATTAGAATAAGAAAACTGAAAGTAGATCTAAAAGAAGTTTCTGAGTAGATTATTTATTACATTATCTGTATTAATTGGTAGTAGTTTCTCAAGATTTCTCTAAATATTAAGAGAAAAGAATATTCTTGAATAAATGTGAATTTCTTCTGAATGATACAAAAATTAAGAGCTGAAATTTTCTTCCACCATAGAAACTTTTATTTTCTATCTACCATGAAAATTTGAATCAAACTTATGAGGTCACATATGTAAGTGTAAAATCGCTTTTGAGTCGTTACTATGTGCATCATGTAGGCGTTAGTGAGACTAGAAAAAGCCCAAAAGGATAAGGGCTGCTGGGCCTATCTTCCCGAGTTATGACCGTTTTATTGAATTTTTTACCCAATGCAAAGTACTTCGAGGCAAATCAAAGGAAGGAATTTTGAGCAGAAATTTTGCCCATAAGTAGGCCTAATGATCCCTAGAATGTCCTGAAAGTTTCAGTCAAAACGAATGTTCCTTTCTCGAGATATCGGACTTACAAGAATCTCGAATTTTGTGAACTGCCTGTGACAGGTGACTATTTAAAAAAAATTGAATATCTTAAGAAGAGAACATTCATTTTGGCTGAAACTTTCAGGACATTCTAGGAATCATTAGGCCTACTTATGGGCAAAATTTCAGCTCAAAATTCCTTCTTTCGATTTGNGTTCGACAAGCTGTTAGAACTATTTCAGCATTAGCTTCATTTTTATCAGCTAAACAATCACGTAATGATGGATAAAGAACACTCAATGAATTATGTTCCGCAAGTTTCAAAAATAAAAAAATGGTTAATAATTTCGATAAATTTTCTTCTACAGCTTCTTGTAATGAGCAATGAAGAAACATTACCCGGTTTTCAATTTCGTGTTCTTTATCCATCATTACGTGATTGTTTAGCTGATAAAAATGAAGCTAATGCTGAAATAGTTCTAACAGCTTGTCGAACATTAACTTATCTTATGAAAGTATTACTACGTTCAGCAGCACAAATTGTTGAAGCAACACCTATATTTTTAAGCAAAGTAAAATCATTGAATTGATTTTGAAAATTAATCTTTCTTGGTTTTCTTTTTTGAAATATAGTTACGAAGTATAACATCAATTGATATAGCGGAACAAGTTTTAACAGCATTAGAAATGATTTCAAAACGAAATGGAAAACAAATTCTTATTACCGTAAGATTTTTCATACATATATATAAATGATTGGTTATGTTTTCTTTTTGGTACGATTAAAATGAAAAAGCAACCTAAGAACGTTTTAAAAGTAGATATTTTATTATAATCAATATCTCTATTGATTGACTAGATTTTCTCAATATTTTTCGTATGAATATGAAAATTCTTTTGAACAGTATAAAAATATCTATCAAGCATATCGAATGTATTAGATGAAGGCTTTGCGATGGAGATAAGCTTTCACTCAATTATATATTTTAATAGAATATCAAATGTTCTACAATATAGATTAATAGCACTTTTTCTCTTTCGTAATTGAAAAATATTCTTTATCTTGTGCTACATCCTATCAAAAAAAAAAAAACTACCCTTTTCTCCTGTAATCTATCAGTCATAATTCAGTGATACTATAAACTATCGAGTTAAAAACTAATTAATCGAATTCAGTTGTGATTTCAATTGTACCAAAAACTTAACATAGAATTCATTCGTATATAAATAACTAATATTAGTATTTTACTTCTTCTTAGGATGGTATAAGTGCATGTCTTGAATATATTGAATTTTTTTCTATAACATCTCAAAATAAAGCATTATCTATAATTGCTAATTGTTGTATACATATATTAACACGTAATGATTTTAATTATATATGTGGACATTTAGAAAATCTTTCAAATAGTTTACGTTCTGATGATAAAAAAACAGTTGAACATGTTTGTACAATATTTTCACGTTTAGTTGAAAATTTTCATCGTGATTCATTCATATTACGTGAAATAGCATCAACGCAATTACTTAAAACAATGCAAACAATGCTTGTCATACAACCATCTTTATTAATTAGTATAACATTTGTTAGTATAATTCATATGTTATTTATCTTTTCGGCATATTGTCCTACACTTGCTGTTACATTACTTAAAATGAATATAGCTGATACAATAATTTATTTATTAACGGGTACAAATGATAATAAGTCAACAATTAAATCCATACCAATAACATATATATCAGCAGCATTATCAACAACAAATGAATCAATATCGATGAATATATCATCAATACAAGAAACAAATAATATTGAGCTTATACCACGTACACCACAAGAATTATATGAAATAGTATCATTAATTGGTGAAATGATGCCACATTTACCAGCCGATGATCCATTATTTCAAATAGATCAATTATTTCGTCGTACTATTCTATCACATAGAGCTTATGATGCAAGTTCAAATGGTTATGTTCTATGGCATTGGCAAGATGATCAAGGTAAAGATTTTTGTTTTTCTTCAAACAAATATTTATGATGTTGTCATATATACATAATTTAATTTAGAAATAGAACTTTCTGTCTTAATAGAAAATTATTAGCAAATGAATTCCATTGAGAAAAAAGTTATACGAATAGTTTTTCATCAAGATAAAGATCTACACGAAATTATTTAGGGAATAGATTGAATTGATTTTGCATATTTTTCTTTTCATATCTAAAGAAAAATTATTTCGATTATATTTTTCGAAATAGAATAAGATTTAAAAGTAAATTTCATTTGAATAGAGTTGCATTCTAACAGAACACAAATGTATTTATCATATGAAGAATACTTACTAAGAAAAAAACACATGGCTAAATGTGTTCGTACATGATAACAGTATATTGATTTTCATCTTCTCTATCTAAGGCATATGTTACATTGACTTTTTGTTTTGTTTTACATAAATGAAATATTTCAAAATGCAAATTAAAAATTAATTCTGTAGGATAATTCATGTAGTTGACGATTTGAAACTAAATGATATACTTGTGAAAAATAATTAAAGAAAAATGAGCAATTTTTTTTTATTTTAAACTTCCATAGAAAGAACACATATGAGTGCAATCGCGGGGTTAGAATCATTGATTTTATGTATTTGTATTTATTAATAAAAAGAGAATCTATTGTATTTCTAGGTCAATTACATCCATATTTATTACAAGATTCTCGTACGATAGAACATGCTTGGCAACAACATGAAGAAGTTCAATTAGTAATATCCGGTCGTCACTATCTCATTGATTTACAGCAATTACAACAAATTAATGAAGAAACAAATCAAGCACGATTTATTAAACGTACTGTTACACCTAATATGACCGATACAACAGCAACAACAACAATAGCAACAGAGTACGATGAAAAAACAAAAAACAATTCGTTTGTATTTTTTTCTAATATTTTAGTTCAATTGATGAATCAACTAATACCAATCGTCAATTAACAACAACAAATAATTCTTCGGATGCTCGAACTGAAATGATGAAAGATAATATTGAATTATATAGTTCATTTATACAATCATTATTTAGTGTTCTCTATGAAGTATATAATTCATTGGCTGGTCCAGCTGTAAAACATCGTTGTTTAGAAGCATTACTTCTTATGATATATTATTGTCCACCAGATTTATTTGAAACTATTTTAAAACAACAATCAATATCATCTCATATAGCATCAATGTTAGCATCATCTGATTATAAAATAGTTGCAAGTGCTTTACAAATGGCTGAAATTCTTATGAAAAAATTACCACAAATATTTTCAATTTATTTTTATCGTGAAGATGTTGTACATCAAATTGAAATACTTATTGGTTTTGGTGTATCATCATCATCATCATCGAATATATCATTAGCACGTCATAATCATACAAGTGGTAGTCGTAGTCAACTTGATCTTGTTCATTTAAATGATCATAATATATCAACACAAAATGAAACATTAGATGAACAATTACGAAACCCAACAAATACACGTCGTTATTATACAATAACACTCGAAACACACCCATCAACAAGAATTGAAACACGTTCACAACGTGCACGTCTACCAAAAACTTCCAGGGTGTGGGTGTGGGTGTGGGTGTGGGTGTGGGTGTGGGTGTCGGTGTGGGTCTGGGTATGGGTATGGGTATGGACGTAGAGGTGGGTGTGGATGGGTGGGTGTAGATGTGGGTGTGGGCGTGGGTGTGGGTGTGGGTGTCGGTGTGGGTATGGGTATGGGTATGGACGTAGAGGTGGGTGTGGATGGGTGGGTGTAGATGGGAGTGAGGGTGAAGGTGCGGGTGTGGGTGTGATTACTTGTTCACGTTACTTCGATAGACACCCACACCCACACCTCACATCCACACCCTACATTCATCCACACACTTGCAACCCCACACCCTACATCCACCCACACACACCCACCCACACCTCACACCCACCCACACCCCACACCCACCCATACCCACACCCACACCCACCCCACCCGAAAACACTTGATTCTTTCAGTGAAATTAGCTTTTTTCATTATTTTTATTGATAAAGACACTTCGAAATATACTCATCCGATGCAGCGTGAAAAACTGCGTCTGACGAGTATATCTTGAAGCGTCTTTTTTAGTAAAAATAATGAAAAATCCTACTTTTATTGAGAAAATCGAGTGTTTTTTTTTCATATAAAAAAACAAGTTTTTAGAGATTTTTTTAGGATTTTACAAGTAATTTTTAAAATTTTTTATCTCAGAAAGATGGCTTAAAAAACTTCTGATATATGCAGTTTTGTAGAGCTCGACGAGCTCTATCGAACCATGTAAAAATATCAAAAGAAAATATCTTACTCTATATTTGAATTGCTGGTGCCTTAATTTTCTATGCTACAAAAAGCATACAATTTCCGAAGATTTCGTAAGTTCCACATTAACATATTTTGGTATCTCTTACTATTTAGTACTAATAAATCCAGTTTTCGACGCTCTTTAATTTGGTATAAAATTCATTAGGTATTCAACGTGAAATAATAGTGCTACCCCCCTAGCAAAAGGTTATGCACAACCCTGTATATATATATGGACGCGATTTCATGCTTCGCTATTATTCTTTTAAAGCAAGTCTCAATTATAGATCGGTCCGATAATCGAAGGTGTTCGTAAGTTTATGATGTCAGATTACGGACTATTTTCTAGATAATCTGATGGACTGACGGCAACTTACTATATGAATAGATGCACACTAGCGTTGCACTGATATTCTTCTAATTCACCAACCAAGCGAGACGGCAAGTTGACGAATGAACTAATTGCTATTAAAGACAATATATACGAGCAAAACCGAGAAAATCAATACAAAATTATATTTTCGGGCACATTTTAACCAACTCTCTAACTATTATCGCTACTCTTACATCCACATCGATTATAAGTATAACAAGGGTTTCGTAGTTTATAGCCATTAATAATATGTGGGGGTGTGGGTGTGGGTGCTTGATTGTAGGTAACATGCACATCCACATCCACACCCTTAAGTGTCATAGATCTGTAACTTTTCACGCCTAAGTTCAATGAAGTACCTTGAGTTACCGTAAAGTACATGAAGTACATTTAAGTACAATAAAGTATATTAAGGTACGAAAGTACAGAAGTACGCTGTTTCTCCCTTGCTAATATCTCTGTTTCTGATCACCAGAAACAGAGATGTTAGGCTAAAGACAAAGAGAACAAATCCGAAGAAACTAAGGTCTCCAAGAAAAGAAATTTACCTATGTTTTTGGTCGCTGTTAGGTAGTGAAATATACCCATAACTTCACTACCTTTGTTGTTCTCTTTCTTTCCTTCACTTATATGTTATTCTCGTTATTATATTATTTCTTTCGCTCTCTAAGTTGAATTTTTTCTTTTCTCTTTCGTATTAATAGGATTTTCCTACTCATGTATTTTTTCATCGTTGTTCCTATATATTAGCGGTAATTTTTGAAGAGATGGGGTAAATAAAGAAGAAAGAAAAGAAGCGTGAAAGTTAAACCTAACAAGAATCAAAGTTTTCTGAAAATTTTCTCGAAGTCTGCTTTTGAAAATTGAAGAGACACTTTCCCAGATAAGGTAACTCAATGTGCTCTAGTCAATCATGAAAAAAAATTAAAAAAAACAATTTTGTCGAAATTTTGAATTGCGTGCACCTTAGTAATATAATACAAGACAGCTAAAGAATGAAAAGCTCTTGCTCTTGAAGAAATTGGATGAAAACAGGATGAATGAATGAATGAATGAATGAATGACATTGTTCTTTTCGGGGCTGATCTGTCGATTCAATCCACCCAGAACACGTTGACCTTCAGTGCGCATACACACAGAGGAGAAATTAGGCATCAATAAAAATATCAATATTTTACTGTTCTTTTTCCTTCATTCATTCGTTGTCAATGAATTTATCTGCTGCTTGCTATTGCTTTTCATCGTAATACATTTAATACAGAGCTGCTTCCGATATTTTTCTCTTTTCTGCCCACTGATTCCCATATAAAAGCAACAGGACGACAACAAACATCACAAACATAACTACCACAGGCACAGTACTCCGTCTCTTATTTTTGCTGCTCTCTCTGATCATAATTGCAATGGCTGATTCTGGTGGTGGTTGTCTTGATGCTTTTTGTCGTGCTTTTCGTGCTTGTTGTCTTCCGTGCGATATTATTTGTTGTAACGCTTGTGGTTTTGATCCTGATAATGGTGGTGGTTTTTGTGCTAGTTGTGGTGATTGTTGTCGTAATACTGTTGGTCGTTGTTGTTGCTGTCCTCCTAATTGAACAAATAAGTCAGGTATGTTTTGTTAAATATAGTGTTTAGATGACAACTCATGGAGAGAATATCGCTGTATTTTATTTCATCATCCCAACATTCTTGTTTGAGATTATCTCTTTGATTACTTGATGGTACTGAATTAATTCACTATTTTTTCTTTGTAGGAATCATGGCACAGATACAGCATCAAAATCGAACGTTCCTATCAAGTATCGTCTAACATTACCTAGTTAGTAGTTAGTTGGCTCTTTCACTTTTTCATCTATTTTTCTACTTTATTTTTTGTATTTTTCGTAATTTGCAACTATAATAAAATCTGTGCACCGAAAGCATACTCTGATTAACTTGTTGAGAGTAACATAAAATATCATTAAATAATCATGAACAACATTTTTTTTTCTGTCGCGAGTTCAAAATTACGCATTTAATTCACTTTAAGTTCCATAGAGTGAAGAAGCAATGTTATCCTTTGGATACTGAATCAAATACTGATCATTCCTCTCTATTTACACGTAACGATAGGCGGCTTTTTCTTTGCTCTTGTACGAGTATATGTGACATTGCACGTGTACTACAATGTGTATATGCAGAAATTGATTTATTCATTAATTTATTCATCAAAAAATTATTTATTTACTTATCAAAATAAATAAAATAATCAAAGAAGAAATTATTTATAAAAGTGTCATACAATGATTATGCAAACATGTCAACTCATTTGAAAGATAGAATGGTCGACGGTACTGATATTCAACCAAAAAAGCTTGTTAGCGCAGCCCCTTTGGGGCTAAAATGTGGAACTCACATATGTTCTTCAGCTTCGTTATATTAATACGAAATACAGAAGATGTAAAATCAAGAATTTTTATTTTTCATTTTCTGACGGGCGCTCTATTTTTCGTTNCAAAATTTCAGCTCAAAATTCCTTCTTTCGATTTGCCTCGAAGTACCTTGCATAGGGTAAAAAATTCAATAAAACGGTCATAATTCGGAAAGATAAACCTAGCAGCCCTTGTTCTTTTGGGCTTCTTCTAGACTCACTAACGCCTACATAATGCGCATAGTCTTGATTCAAAAGCGATTTTACACTTACATATGTTACCTCGTTAGAAAAATCATGTTATCTATCTTCAATAACAAAGCTGGTAATAGACAGAGATGTTTTCTACTGAAGAAGTTTGGTGTCTTTTCATATTTGTAGCCATTTGCAAACTCGATTACACACAGAACTAGAATTAAGTTAGTGTCATTCTATACGAACACATACAAGTGTCTATCAAACATCGGAGATGTCGAACGAAAGCATAGAAAAGAAAAACAAGTTTTAAATCAATTATATATTTTGATAAAGTATCAAATGCTGAACAAACTAGACTAGTTACATCTTTTTCTTATACATACCAAGTGATTCTTTTTTCCATAATCTATCTATCATAATGCAGCAATAGTATAAGCTAAAGATCTAAAAAGTTATTAGGCAAATACATTTAAATTCATATATCGTATGACCAAAAAAAAAAAAAAAAGGTTACAATTCATTCATATACAAAAAAATTAAATTTGTTTTTTTTTTAATTTTATTCTTAGGATGGTATAAGTGCATGTCTTGAATATATTGAATTTTTTTCTATAACATCACAAAATAAATCTTTAGCTATTGTTGCTAATTGTTGTATACATATATTAATACGTAATGATTTTAATTATATTCGTGAACATTTAGAAAATCTTTCAAATCGTTTACGTTCGGATGATAAAAAAACTGTTGAACATGTTTGTACAATATTTTCACGTTTAGTTGAAAATTTTCATCGTGATTCATTAATATTACGTGAAATAGCATCAATGCAATTACTTAAAACAATGCAAACAATGCTTGTTATACAACCATCATTATTAAATAGTATAACATTTGTTAGTATAATTCATATGTTTTTTATTTTTTCGGCATATTGTCCAATACTTGCTGTAACATTACTTAAAATGAATATAGCTGATACAATAATATATTTATTAACGGGTACAAATGAAAATAAATCAATAATAAAATCAATTCCAATAACATATAAATCAGCAGCATTATCAACAAATGAAATAATATCAATGAATATATCATCAATACAACAAACAAATAATATTGAACTTATATCACGTACACCACAAGAATTATATGAAATTGTTTCATTAATTGGTGAAATGATGCCACGTTTACCAAGTGATGATCCATTATTTCAAGTTGATCAATTATTTCGTCGTAGTATTTTATCACATAGAGCTTATGATGCTACTTCAAATAGTTATGTTCTATGGCATTGGCAAGATGATCAAGGTATTGATTTTTCAAGGAAATAATTCTCTTCTCATGTATAATTGAGAAATATCAGTTGTTATCTTGATGGAAATCATTAGAAAATGAATTCCATTGAGAGAAAAAGTTGTACGAACGTGTCTTTTACCAAATGTTATGTACACTTTATTGAGATAGCAAGCTATTTAGGGAATAAAGAAAATTGATTTTACATTTTCTAAAAAGATAAGATCGAAGTAAAAGATTTTAAAAGCTTATGAGGAGTTTGCACTCTAGTAGAGCATCCTAAGCGTCATTCCGCTTCGTTGTAGAATGTTAAGTACTGTTTTTCGTTGTCTCAATAACTGTAATCATCATTCTGGGCATGATTTACTAAGAGAAAAATGCTTTAAAATTTTCGTCATATCAAATAGAGTAAATAAAATATATGTAGCTTATTTCCGGATGAAAAAAACAAAAGAACTATGTCGTCAGACGATGAAGAAAATCGTTTAATTCCGAGATGCTCTGTTATCATTTTGCAGCGGGGAAAAAAATTTGGTATCACGACTCGATCTCTGCAATCTATATTTATAAATTCGGAATGTGAGAGAGAAGTAAAACAGTTCTCTCTTTAAAAAGAGATCGATCTTGTGATCATATTCATTGTAAGAAGTAGTAGATATTATGATAATTCTTACAACTGATGAACTTTAACTAAATGACACATTCTAATAATGAAATTTAGAATAGAATTAATTAATGAAAAAAAAACATTCTTATTCTATTAATATGCCATTATATGACGCATGTCAATGTCATATTAACTTTTTGATCAATGACGTTTTTTTCTTAATACCATATAAACTTCTGTAGAAAAGACGCATATGAGTGGGATTAGGACAATATTACCTAGTTTATGTCTAAGTAAAGATTAGGTTTTTTTTTTGTTTATTAAAATAAAAGAATATATTATATTCTATTTTTCTAGGTCAATTACGTCCATATTCATTACAAGATTCTCGTACGATTGAACATGCTTGGCAACAACATGAAGAAGAAGTTCAATTAGTAATATCAACTCGTCATTATCTCATTGATTTACAACAATTACAACAAATTAATGAAGAAACAAATCAAGCACGATTTATTAAACGTATTGTTACACCTGATACCACCGAAACAACAACAACAGCAACAGAGTATGATAAAAATATACTTGAAATAAAGAACAAAAACAAAAAAATGTTTTCTTTTAGTTCAATTGATGAATCAACAAATTCAAGTCGTCAATCAACAGCAACAATAACAACAACAAACAATTCTTCAGATGCTCGAACTGAAATGATGAAAGATAATATTGAATTATATAGTTCATTTATTCAATCATTATTTAGTGTTCTCTATGAAGTATATAATTCATCAGCTGGTCCAGCTGTAAAACATCGTTGTTTACAAGCAATACTTCGTATGATATATTATTGTCCATCAGATTTACTTGAAATTATTTTAAAACAACAATCAATATCATCACATATAGCATCAATGTTAGCATCATCCGATTATAAAATTGTTGCTAGTGCCTTACAAATGGCTGAAATTCTAATGAAAAAATTACCACAAATATTTTCAATTTATTTTTATCGTGAAGGTGTTGTACATCAAATTGAAATTCTTATTGGTTTTGGTATATTATCATCATCATCATCATCATCATCATCAAATACATCATTAACACGTCATAATCATACAAGTGGTAGTCATAGTCAACTTGATCTTGTTCATTTAAATGATAATAATTCATCATCACATATTGAATCATTAGATGAACAATTACGTAAAACAAATACACGTCGTTATTATACAACAACAGAAATAAATCCATCAACAAGAATTGAAACACGTTCACAACGTGCACGTGTACCAAAAACATCAACACGTTCAATGTTTGAAGAATTTTCATCAAGACCTATATTAAATCGTGCAACCGGTGCATCATTTTCAACAGGAACTCTTGATATTGGTCTTGGTCGTGGTCGTCCAACACGTGGTCATGTTGCATCACCTACTCTTTTTCGACCAACATCAAATTTTGATCCATCAACATATTATCCTCGACCACCAATTTATGTTCCATCACCATATGCGTATGCATCAAGTGTACCAACAGCTGCTTCATTAATAAATCCTGTACCAACAACAACAACACAACGACAAACACAATTAATATTATCATCACAAGAAAAAGCTAAATTAAAAGAATGGATACAAAATCAAGCGAAACATTTTCGTACAGCTTATTTTTCAAATAATTCTTCAACATCAAATATAGCTTTACAAATAATAAATCGTTTAGCAACAGCTGTTGATATATTACATGTTGGTAAAGATCAACAAGAAAATGGTAAAGCATTACGTGATATTGCAAATATAATAGCTAAAGGTGATGTATCACCATTTGAAATGGTTCATAGTGGTTTAATAACAAAATTATTTCAATATTTAACTGATGATATAACAATACCAAATAATAGATCAGAAAGATTAAAACAATTTTTAAATATTTTTATGAATATTCCATTAGAAAATGAACAAGATTATGATATTATATTAAAACAATATATTATTGAACTTTATCAATCACAATTTAATCATGGAAAAAATCATCATCGAAAAGAATATAATATTTTAAATCATTTAATTAATAAATTACATGGATGTATTAATCAACTTGAACAGTTTCCAATACGAAGTAAGACATTGACAGAAAAAAAAAATTCGTTTCTCCTTTTTTTATTCGAACATTCTCAAAGCTTTATCACAAATATAAGTTTTATAATGATCTTTGATCTCGGAACAAGATCTATGTTAGATATACTGCGGAGTTTTCAATAGAGAGCGCCACTTCCGTCATATTTGACTGTTGTCACAGCGAAGGTAACGCTCTCTATTAACGTTTCGATAATACACAATAAAATTTGATAATACTATATGCACCATTAGATAGAAGAAGTTTTTCTATCGTTTGGAAATCAAAAGTTCATAATCACCTTTGTTGATAGTGTTGTTTACAACTTTCTAATCGATCGTTCTTGAGAAACAAAAATGGAGAAAAAAATTATCGGTATAATGAATGTTCGCTATACCCATGGTAGCTTAATACTGAAAAGGTTGGTTATCTATTGACAGTGTGCCGTCAGTTATTATGAGTACCGGTCGTATTGTGAATAAACGTACTACATACGAACCTCATATTCAAGCTAATATGTGTGGACAAATTTCATTCGAGCAGAATTTTAAAATTCGCTTCCATTCATTTTCTATGTTCATTTTATTACACATAGGGATGTGCAGTTTCAGTGTACTGACCACCGACTCAATATAGTTAGTGCACATTAACACTCTGGCACCAGTATTCACTGAAGTATTACAACATACCGCTACAAAAGAGGATATCTTCGAATAGAGTTGGTGTCTCAATAATGCAGCAAACAAGAATGTCAGGGTAGTCAGTGCTTCAGTGGACCCTGTATCGGTGACTCACTATTCACTATGTATATCAGTACTACACATTCCTAAGTATGCATGGCGGTTAAATAAGCAAAACATAAATGTGAGTTCATGAGACTAAATATCGCTTATCTCAATAGATAAATTACATGTGAAAAATTAGAGTGAACAAAAGTTTATTCTCATTGACAGCCTAAAAACAATTGATTATATATTGAACTGAATGAAAAGAATTTCAATTTTTCTGATTAAAAAATCATATTCTCAAAAAACGATAAAAATATTTCAGAAATTAATTTTTTCATTCAAATTCAAAGACAAAAAAAACATTTATAATGCTTTTAAATTGACTGTCTTTAAAGCATGCAACAGACGATAAAATAAGTCTGTTAAACATTGACCATTATGCGAAAGATCATATATATGCTGAAAGGAAAACTTCGAAAAGTTGGGTTTTCTCAGACGGAGTAGCCTGTAATGCATTCTAATAGACTGTCTCAAAAATGAAAAACAATACACAATGCTTTCTTTCAAGGCTTGACTTCACTAGAATTTAAAAGAGAATCAACACATCGAATCTTCTCTTGAAACAGGACTCCTGGAATAACTATCAAGAAGATCCACAGTAAAAATCTACTCCCGATTTGCAATCAATCATTTATAGGTTCATAGTAAATTATAAAGTTATTCATGAAAAGACTCTCGATATTTCAGCAAAATGACAATAGTGTTTAGGAAGTCCTAGATTTGACCTCCGTAATCGAATGCAAATTCAAGGAGTGTGATTATGTTTGTGCAATCTTACTTCTCAATAAGAGATCTTTTGTTCTTACGAACTTATGGAAATCATCTGTACTTCTAGACAAAAAGAAATCTAAGCGAACAGAAAACTCATAGTTTATTTCGATAACAAAAATTTTAACAAGTTCATAACATCTCTATTCTATTGCAGAGTAATAGTTAGAATAGTAACAAAAATAGAAAACAAAAATATATGAAGACTTGTCTAAGATATCGAATTTTTAATTTGTCTATTCTCTCTGGAGGCTTCATATTATCAGAGAACTCGTTCTTTTGAATTTTAATCTAAAACTTCATACATATAGAGGATTCGGGTTCACGTTTTTGTAGACTTGCAATTCCATAGCAACCAGGCAAATAAATTGTAGAGCGCCACTAAAAAGAATATTCTTAAATAGCAAATACACTTAACTTCCAATGTTTCACTTAACGTAGTTTATTTGTAAATAATTAAGTTCTAGAATATATTTTAATCGTAAAGAGAAGCTACGCTCATAAGCTTGTGTTTTTTTCCTAAATTCGAAAAAAGAAAAACTCTAATTTATCTTTTATTTTAGTCAATGATATTGCTGGTCGTCCAGCTCATAGTTCAGCACTTCGTTTAATTACAACACATCAATTAAAATGTAATCTTGTTCGTCATCCACAATGTAAAACACTTAAACAATGGAATAGTGGTCCGGTGAAAATAGATCCACTTGCACTTGTATCAGCTATTGAAAAATATTTACTTTTACGTGGTATTGCTCATAGTAAAATCGTAAGTTTTGAAGAAAAACAAATGGTTTGATCGAGTTGTCTAAAACATTTTCACTCGTGGGTTCGAATCTAATTATCGGAGAAAATATTAAAAAAGTTAATTCTAACTGATATTTTAAAATTTTACCAGTTACAAAAAAATTTTCTCCAAAAATAAAACTTGAAGCATCGTTGATCACCATTGTTGATCATTGAATTATGACAATTAATGGGAAAAATATGTTTATGCTATAAAAATTTTATTTTTTATTCTTTCAGGATGATCCATCGAATACACTTGATGATGATGAAAGTGAAGTATCAAATGAATCTGATGCTGAAGATGTTATTAATGTTTTAACACGTTCATCAACAATGAGACTTGAATTTTTAATTAATGATCATATTATTCCACATAATATGACTATCTATCAAGCTGTACGATTATATAGTACACCAACACAACGAACAGCGTAAGACATGAAAAACAAAAGTTTTTTTTTTCATCGAAATCAAATTTTTCTTTTAGTGATAATGAATCAGAAACTGATACAGATGAATCAATATTTTCTTCATCAACAATTTGGACACGTATACATACAATAAATTATCGTCAAGCAACAAATTCATCATCAACAATAAATACATCTCTTGGTACATCTAATATAACAACATCATCATCATCATCAAATCGTATACGACGTACAATAAATACACAAAATTTATCAAAAAAAACAATAAAAACTTCAAAACGTTCATCAATAATATCAACAATTGATGAATTATGGTTAAATGGACAATGTAAAAAATCAAAATCATTATTAATAACAACATTAGATGAATCATTATCATCAATATTAACAATAAATGATTTATCATTAAATGCAATATTTCTTTTACGAATATTAAATAGTTTAAATATTTATTGGTATGATTTATATATACATACAAATACAATGCATAATAATCAAAATATAATATTAACATTAATATCAAAAAATGAATTTTTATCAGCTAAATTAACATCAAAAGTTAATAGACAATTACAAGATCCTGTTGTTATTATGATGGGACAAATACCATCATGGATAACAGAAATGGGTTATTCATGTTCATTTTTATTTCCATTTGAAACACGACAAATGCTTTTTTATCCATGTGCATTTGATCGTGAACGAGCAATGCAAAGACTTTTAGATAGTTCAGATATGTTAACACAACAACATAATAATGATCAAACAGATAGACAATCAATTATACCGAGAATTGAAAGAAAAAAAGTACAATTATCAAGAACAAATATTCTATCAGAAATGGAAAAAATTCTTGATAATTGGAATTCAAAACATTTTCTTGAAGTTCAATATGAAGATGAAGTAGAGAGAAAAAAATTTATACATATTTTTTTTTTTTTGTGTGATAATTAAATTTTTGTATTTAGGTTGGTTTTGGTCTTGGACCTACACTTGAAGCTTATTCATTATTATCAAAAGAATTACAAAAAAATGGTTTAGAATTATGGAGAACTGACAAAATTTTTGATTCAATAAAAGGTTATTATCCTATAAAAATATAAAATTTAATATATAATAACATATTTTTCTCAACTAAAAAATATCAAAAAGTTTTCGTTTATAATATCTTTTTATGAAGTTCGTTTAGATTTAGAATTTTTCTTTTGAAACATTTAATAATTTTGTATTTCATGAGATATTGGTTATCATCAGTTATTGCAAAACAAATAAATAATATATTCTTTCGATTTATGTAAAAATAAATATCGATATTCTGGATTCAATTCATACATGTAAAACTCGAAGAGAACTCCTCATAAAATCCACTATATATTCCCAAGAATCATCTGTAGATTGGATAAGAGCTGACTCGCGATCTCATATAGGTCTTCGAAAATAATTCTTGGCGATGTTGCGGAGAGATTCATTGAAGATCTTCTGTGGACAGTTAAGAGCATCTCGAGAATCCCTGAAAAGCATATATATACTTAGAACATACCAACAGTTCTCGATATGGCGTTTAAAGGATCTTTTCGGACATGGAGATCTATTGAGAAATGAGAAACCAAATATGAGGTGTGGATGTGTAGTCGACTATCAGTAAATTGACTCTAGTTCCTTTAAACTTTTACGAAAATAAGATTTATTCGACGTGTCTCAAAATTTTCTACAACATGGTATATTTGGTTTTTCATTTCTCAACAAGTTTCCCTTATTCGAAAAGATCTTCTAAACGCCATGGTCAGAACTTTTAGTATGCTCGAAAGTTCGGTTTCAAATACTGAGATGTACATAGCTGATTAATAAAACATAGAAAGTGAATTCAAAGAATTTCGAGCTCCACTATTCTTTAACCTCACAGCACAAGGTTTGAGTGTCAAAGGATAGTTGAAAACTCGAATATTCGAATTGTAAATCTCAGTTTAAAACTCGTAATAAACTAACGATTTCTATACTACTGAATGATCGATATATATAACAGAGACCGTCATCAGGTCAGGGCAGCCCTGACGCCCTGTCCTGTTCTGCCCTGTCCTACAGGGCAAACTTTTTTTTCTTGCCCTGTCCTGTCCGCCCTCAGGGCGCAGGGTATGGCAGGGCAAATTGTTTTGTCCTGATAATATTTTTAATAAAAATTGATTTGAAAACATTTTCTGAAGCTAAACATCAATCTTTCAGAGCATGTATCGCCTATGTATAATCTCACCAGCTAGTGATGATCTCATGTTTCCGATTGATTTCATTAGAACTAACGAATGTGACACTTATTCGGATTCGTCATCGTACAATACAAATTCTCTCGATTTCGAAAAAATTCAGCATCTCCTATCACATCAAAAGGAAGTCTATCAAATAAAAAATGAATGTCAACCTATTGCTAAATGATGATAGAAATTTTTGAATCAATTCAATGATGGCATTCAATCACATAGAATTCCTGTCTACGTTGATCAATGTCTTGTTTTTATATATTTTGCTCGTGTCATGTATCCGTGAAAAAAAAGAGTCAAGATATTTTAGTAAAATCGGTTATCTTTTTATCAAGAATGAATTAAAATGATACTAACGGGTGAAGAAGAAATAATGGTCGCGTTTTGCATATCACTTTTGAGTTATTTAATACGAGGTATTAAGAAAAGAAATTATACTAAAATATGCAACGTGAAAAGCCCTACAATTTGCATAAATCAGCTTTTTTCCTAGTTGTCCTTTTGGCTGCCAAAAAGTCAAATTTTTGATCGATCACATATTGACCATGTGAAAACGATGCTTTTTCTTACAAAAATAATTTGTGTTTTCTTCTTATTTTACCTTTTTGTCGTCTCAAATAGTTTACTTTAAACAAATATACCAGTAGATGCAGCGCGAAAAGCTCTATAATTTACATAAAAGAGCTTTTCTTATAGTGGCACTTTTGGGTTCAAAAGGGACTAAACTCGAAGCAACCAAATGCCGACGCTGTGAACAAGATATTTTTTGGTACATGACGACTTCGTTTTTTTATTTCATCTTTTGTCGGTCTTGAAAACGAAAAGTGCAAAATGTAAGAAAAACTATATTATGTAAATTGTAGAGCTTTTCATGCTGCATCTTTTGGTATAATTTCTGGTCTTAATACCATGTATTAAGTGACTCAAAAGTAATATACAAAACGCGACCATTATTTCT
>CAJNSZ010000386.1:37425-72388 GCA_905329745.1 Rotaria sp. Silwood2 | reverse complement strand
AAGGGGATAAGGGTATATGGTATAAATGGATAAGGCTGGAAAGGATATAAGGGATAAGGAACTAACGGAATTAGGCTATAAGGAGTACTACAACAAGAGTATGACTCTACAAGGGTATCAGGCTATACGATCTATATATAGATAATGCGAACTGGGTTTTTGTCTATTACCCAATCAAAGCTAAAGGACAGAAGTGCAACTTCACAGGAAAAAAAGCAGTCGTGCAGTATGCACGGGCTCTCGCTAGTATAAAATATAATGTAACTGTTGCTGCTAATCATAAGAATATCGTTTTATTCTATCTAGTTTAGAACATATTTCTTCATCCTCCTTTTACTTAATCATTTAAAAATGCAATAAGGATGTATTAGTTCATGTCTTATAACGATACGTTATCGACATACGATCTATCACAGTCAGTGCCAGTAGACGGGTATAAATTTTTGCCTTATGTAGTTGAATATTTCTTTTAGATTGTGTTTCATAAAAGATACTTACACGTCCATCTCCTTTTTCTACAGCAAACCATTCTTGACAAATAAAATAAAATTTTTCCATTGTTTGTAAGTCACGAACAATAATATACTTGAGAAACCATGATGCAGATGCACCATGACCTGTATTATCATGCCAAATACGAATATAATTTAATGATCCCAATGATCTAAAATCATGAAATATCTACAAATGATTATCGTTTAATAAAACGAAATCTTTTACTTTGGAACAGCCATAATAAAGGCATCAATTCCACCACGTTGTAAAACCTTTCGATGAGGATCTGCAAAAGTACGAACTGATGTTTCATCATTATCGCCGACAAGAATAAATTGAACCTATGACAAAGAAAGAAAATCAAATTTTAAATATAATTTAATATGCTTTTTTTTTTATTTTACTTTTGATTTTGTACCAGCATTTTTTCGATTACCAGTAAAAACAAGAATTTGATAGAAATATTGATCATTAAAATAATTATCTGGTAATGGTGTAACTCCCAACTAAATAGATTTATAAAATCTTGAGAATAATACAAAAGTATTTTTTTTTGTTACTTTTTCAATATCTTTCTTATCTTTATAACGTGCATAAATAACTAATAGAAAATAGAGAATATAAATACAAATAATAGTTAAATAAACAGTTTTATTTTTCATAAAATCAGCGTTAGCAAAAACATAATTCCAATTGATAGGTGCCGGTAAAACCAGAAATCCACCAGCAAATGTTGTCAAATGAGTCGAAAAACATTGAGTTTGATAATGATTTGTTTGAGATCCAACCTTTTTTTTATCAAATATCATGAATCTTTTAATATATAAAGAGAAAGAAAATAATCTTACTAATAATCCATCTGTTTGCCAAATATTATTTGAATTTAAATAATAACAACATGCGGTATAACTTCTTAATTCATAATTTGAAGTGAAATTAAATGGTTGATTTGTTATTGGTGGACTATTAATCGATGAATTCATACAATAACTATAAAATTCTGTTGAATTTAATTCTCGTAAGCCAAATATTACTGATTGATGACCAGAGGTTTGTTGATTATTAAGAAAATACGTATAAAGACTATCATTCGTTAAATCTAAATTCAAGTGTCTTATGTTATATTTACTAAAAATAAACAGAAAATAGACTGTTGCTCTCTATGCAAAACTTTTACAAGAATTTTCAAAGTAAACGACGAAAAAAGTGATCGTACAAAAAGCAGTTATATCAGTTAGTATATTGAAAACTTCTGAAAACACTTTTTTTTTAATACACAACGGCTATTTATATATAATTGACTGGAAACGTGATACAAATCCTTTGGAAGTATGAATTAAGCTCCTCTCTCAAAATAGAAAGACATTGGCAAGAAAAATCGCACAAGATATAATAGAAAATCATGAATTTGAATTTCTTTTTTGAAAATCCAGCAAACTTTTGAGAGTTTTAGTATCTGAAAGTTTGTTTTTTTTTTTTGAGTAAAAGCCATCTTTTTAATTAAAATTACTTTTTTCTTTCAATTCTGAGTTAGGGAGGTGCGGCCCACGTTCATTAAAACGTGAACCCGCAGCTCCCTGCTTGCTCGATTTCGTCTAAATAAATACCACTAAAATTATTCCACACAACTGAAGATTTTGATATTACTGTTGGTTTGATGATTTTCAATGATGAATTTTGTTTATCAATTAACTGTTCAATTTCTTTTTTTTTTGTTCATTAGCAGAGTGCTCTTTTCAAGTAAGCAAAAACTTTTAATTTATTAGAGATTGAGCAATGAAAAAGTGAACAACAAGAAATAATTGTACGGTGACTTTTTTTCTGAGAATAGCCACTAAATAGCTAAAATCTTAATCCTTGACTTATTCATGTACACAAATGTTACCCGATATTGGTGGAAAAAAATCGAGTTCGGATCTATAAGAAACATGAAAACTTACTTGAAGGACAAAAAAGAGTCCATCCATCAATCTGATTGATTGAACTATTTAATTGAGGAGAATTATCAAATCTATAAATTAATAAATAAGCAAGACTAATATTCAATGGATGCATTTCAAAAGTAAGTGCAACAGTTC
Source organism: Rotaria sp. Silwood2 (assembly GCA_905329745.1). NCBI lineage: Eukaryota > Metazoa > Rotifera > Eurotatoria > Philodinida > Philodinidae > Rotaria > Rotaria sp. Silwood2. The sequence goes on along the minus strand of CAJNSZ010000386.1, from coordinate 69,815 downwards.
TATTATTATTCCATTGTGATTGTGTAATGTCAATAAAATGAAGATTAAATAATTGATAATGAGGAGACATATTCATTGAAGTAACATTTTGTAATGTCATCGATGGAATAATTATATTTGGATCACGAAGTATAATCAATTCAATTGGATGATTAATATCTGTTTGAATAGGAATTTCATTTCCATTACGATCAAGTATAGTAAGTGAAAGAGATGTTGAAAGATTTGTATTTGATTGTAATTGAGTATTATCAGCTAATGCAAGTGGTTGCATTATTGACTATGAAAAAGAAAAAAAAAAAAAAAGAATTTGAAATAAACATTATAATGATTAAAAATAAATCAAACTCGAAGTGAAATTGATGTATTATCATTTGTAGTCAATGTAAAATTTGGTGGAATACGAATTTGAGCATTTCCAACTTGTTGAATAAGTTTATTTGATAAAGCATCTATGGATATTGTTTCTACTGAAAGCAATATAGATGATGTATTCATTATCAAATTTTGACCAATATTTAAATGAATATTGAGTGCTTTAGTAATTAATGATATTGTTTCTGTTGTTTGAGTATTGATTTGATCTGCCATTTGTTTTTGATAATAACTATTGCGACCTTTTTGAATTGTTTCCCATGAAAAATCATTATTATAGGCAAACAAATCTATTTAAATAAAATGTCAAATATATAGACAAAATGAAGATATAAGATATACTTGGATTAGCCCATTCAGATTCAAGATTAGTATCATAATCAACAGGAAAATTATTAGCACGAGACCAATCTAAATCAAGAATAGTTGTTCGTTGTTGTAAAGGTCCATTGACACTCTGAAAGCAACAATTAACGTTTTTTTCTTATAAAAAAAAACGATCTTACACTTAAAACATTATTTGCACATTGAGCTATATAATTTGCTGCTGTTTGAACATCTTCACTAGTAATTGTTGTTACCATTGAATGTAAAGACCATGCCAATTGATAACATTTATCTGATGCAAGCATCTATTTTTTTATTATACAAATTAGATAATTGAAAAGCAATTTTAAAAATATTACCAAAGTTGTACGTGTTAATTGATTGGTTGCTTCAGTCAATTGAGCTAATGAAGATGCTTGTAGTTTAATACTATCAGCAGTTGTAATCATAAGATTAGTTATGTATGTAATAAGAGAATCTCGAACATTAGCATAAGTATTTAATTGTTTATTGTATTCAACAAGAGCTGAAGCATTTAGTGAGACAGAAGACTAAAGTGATGGAGCAAAGTTTAATCATAATGTAGGTTTGATTTTTTTTTTCTATAGTGTTAAGCATCTACATCAAATTCAGAGAGTGATTCTAATAGACAACATAATTTCCTATCTAATGCATTCTATTAGCAAGATTTATTAAAAAGTCAGATAAAGTTTTCTGGAATCTGATAACTACTGTGTTCGGTTTTTTTTTAATAAGTCTTGCTTTAGAAGGCATTACATAGAAAACTCTAGTGGCTATTAAAATCACTATGTGGATTTGAGCTAGGTGCGAAACATTATAGAAAAAATAAAGACTGTTTTTAAAGGCTTTTTTCATCATGTTACGACGACCAAAGATATATTTATTAAACCGAGATAGAAAGAAAGACTTACTGGCTGTTGAGTTTTACTACCCAATGGTGATATAGCAATAGTTGTAGATGAAATACCATCTAAAAATAGAAATATGCTCATCAAGTGCAGAGATAATAATGACTTCACAACATCTAAGACATTTGCTCACTAGGAGACTTGATCATATGGATGTAGACGTGGATAAAGGAAAGACTTAAATCCCCATACATTCACAGTCATATGAGTAAGTGTTCTAGAGAAAAATGGTTTGACTTCCAATGACTTCACTTACTTGCTAGAGCAGTTTTTATAGCTTGATTATTCATTATATTGAATTGTTGTGAAAGTGATGTAACTACTTGACTAACCATATTTTGATTACCACTTGAAAGCATTTGAACAAATAAATCATTAGTTGAGTTTTGAAAATTAGCTATTAGATTTTCCATGTATGTCCAATCTGGCACAATGATAATAGATGAAATATTAAATTCTGCAGCACAATCATATGAATCACGAATATAAACAATGATATTGATTAACGATGTATTATCGTCAGTAGTAGATAATAGAAGTTGAATATTAGATACATACGAATGAGCAAACATTACTCGATCTGTTGGATTTGTTGTCCATCCTGCCATAGAAAAAAAAAGCATCAATTATATATATTTATTTTATCAAAAAAGTGACAGAAAAAATACCATAGAATGAATAATCTTTGATGCCATCATCATCAGTCCAATTGAAACAAGAGATGGTAAATAATGTACTAGTTGTACCATTAGTAGGACTAATCGAACAAAATCCATTTTGAGGTGGCCGATTGATAACAAAGCTTAATGAGCTTGAACTTGATTCTGATGAAAAAGAATAGACAACTTCAAAACGCCAGTAGATAATAGAAGGATTGTCAATAAATAACTTATTTATTGCCGTGAAATTACTCGTATTCATGCCTGAAAAAGAATTCATTAATGATGTAAAATAAATAAATCTAATTTACCAAAAAACCAAATATCTCGATAGGTATTCATTTCATTGAATAAAGTCCATTGAACAGAATTTGATGATGAATTCATTAAACCTTGATAAATATTCCATGTTATACTTTGAACTGTTTTACAATCATCTATGCAAATAGAGGCAAGTGCTACTTGAGTCGTCGGATTAACATACTGATATTTGATATCTGGAATACACATACTAGATATAACACAACTAAACAAAAACGTAATCTGAAAGTTTTTTACGATATAATAAAAGAAAAAAGAGAAACTTACACAATGGCAATCATATGCGGATTAGAATCTTGAACATGTACTAGAACAGAACCAGTAGCTTTTAAATAAGAATTTTGACGATGAGTCATCATGACCGTAAATTGATATGTCTGATTTGAAACCAATGAACCGGAAAGAATTATCAATGCTGATTTATCTGAGATTTTAGAACCAGCATATTGCCATGATGTTCTGTTGTCTTGATATAAGAACCCAAAATAGAAATGATGAAAAACAAAACTAGAAAAACAATACTTGGCTGATTTCCAAAGCATGATGAATTGATTGAATCAATTCTTGAATCATTTATTGTCAACATTGATCCGTTGATACTTGGGAAATTGTAATGACCATCGATTCGACAATAATAGTCATAATTCCAATTCTACGAACGGAAAAAAGAACTTTTTCTTTCACACAGACGTAGTTACTTACACTTGTGTTGAATGTAATTGTATCAGGATCAGTAGAATACGCTCCAGGATTGAGAGTGAGATTTTGACGAAATCCATGTGTGATCATCGAAGTTCCAAATTGAACCAGATTCACTATAACACTAGAAGGATTAATTGTGATAAAAGTAGAAATGAAAGAAGTTGAATTCGACAAGGCCATCATGGTTACACTTAGCTTGAGTTCATAAGTTCCATAAGAAAGAGTTTTTGCAGGAATGAAAAGCTCACTACGCGTTGTGATTATCGACTGATCCAGTTGAATTTCAAATGTGCAACTAGAAGAGCATTCTTTGACTGTCCATTTTTTAGTAGCTGAAAATGATTCATTACAATTTAGTTGAAGATAAGAAGTCATATAGATATTTTGACTTCGTTGATATTCTGAAGGTGAACTTAATGTTGATGGCGTCGGAGAAAGTATAATCACAGGAGGATAGCAACCTAAATTCAAAAAGAAACTAAAAACTTACAATTGTCTTACTGAAACCTACTTCTATTCACGACTGGCATTATTAATGCCATCGTAGATCCATCCTGAAAAGTGGCCGATTCAGTTGATACGAATGATGATGTGGTAGTATTGGATAACATGGCAGCTGTTGTAGCTGGTGATGACGTAGTCGTCAAAGGCAGCGTCGTTCCTTCGCTTGCCGTAGAGAAAAATATATTTGCACCAGGTATCATCGTTTCTCGTCCTACGGATATTGAAGCAGTCGGAACGACTGCATTCTCTACTGTTGTCATTGATGACAACACTGTAGTCACATTAGCTATTATGACTTCGGTTGTCAAAGAAGCTACAGTAGTGTTAACCACCACAGTTTCTGCTTCCACCGTTGATCGTAATAGGCTCATATTAGGAATTGTGGATCCTGCTGTGGATGATGGCTCAGTAATATTAGTGACTATAGTATTGGTCGAGTCTGCTGATGATGGTGTTATTCCGTTGGGCATCATGCTTCCTTCTGTCCATGATTGTGCAGCTGAATTAGACGGCATCGGTTCTGCTTCCAATGCTGATATAGTTGAAAATGGTTGAATGGCTTCAGATATTTCTGCCGACGATCTCACACCCATATTAGGCATGCTGCTTCCTGGTCCCGATGGTGCCTGAGTAGTGTGAGAAATCATCATTTCCGTTGCTGGTACCAATGATATTACAGCGGTTTCCGACACCGTGTTTTTTGCAGTACCTGTTGACAATGTTGTATTTGCATGAGACATCATGGTTCCTGTTCCCAACAAAGATACAGTTGCAAAAGACAACATGGTTTTCGCCGTTTCTACCGAAGATCCCATGGTCATATTAAAGGCTGTGCTTCCAGGTTCCAAAGATGTTGCTGCTGTAGTATCAGGAATCATCGTTCTAGTCATTGTTGCCAACGATGGTGTAGTGCTGTTAGACAAAGTGTTTTGTGCTACAACTGTCGACGATACCGTGATTACATGAGTCATTAGGCTTTCCTTTCCCGACGATTCTGCCGTTGCATTAGACAGTGTGCTTGCTGTTACCAACGGTGACACAGCTGTAAACGGTAGCATAGCTTCAGCCTTTTCTACCGACGATCCCATCGTCGCAGTAAGAATTGTACTTCCTACCCCCGATGATCCCTGACTAGAATCAGAAACCATCGTTCCAGTCGGGCCTGTTGAGGACACTATAGTCATATTAGACATGTTGTTTTGTGCTGTACTTATTGACGATGTTGCGTTCGCATGAGCCATCGTGGTTTCCGTTGTCAATGACTCTGCAGTTGTATTAGGCAGCATAGCTGCTGTTATCAATGGTCGCAAAGTTGTAAACGACAACAGAGTTTCAGTCAGCCCTGCCGATGATGCCATCGTCATATTAGAGATTGTGTTGCTCACTGGAAATGATGCTGGAGAAGTCCCAGGTAGCATGGTTTTTATTGCTACTGTCTCTGATAGCGTGGTCGAATCTGGTTGCATCGTTTTTGTTTCAAGTACCGACGACAATGTAATTGTGTGAGGAGTCACAGTTGCTGTTTCCGATACTTGTTCAGTCGCATGAAATAATATAGTTGATGCTTCTGATGACAGAGTAGTTGCAACCTGCAACATCAGAGTCGAATTAGACATATTGTCGCTTGACTTGAATAATGCTTGCGAAGTATCAGAAACCATTGTTCCACTCACTGCTGGAGACGATGTTATGTTTACGTAAGGCATCCTGCTTTCTGTTCCTAGTGATTCTGCAGTTCCATTAGATAGCGTAGTTCCTGTTGGCGATGATGAAACAGTTGTAAGTGGCAGTATAGATTTTGCAATATCTGTCGAGGATTCCATAGCCATGTTAAGCATTGTGCTGCCTGCCCCCAATGATGTTGAAGTCGTCGTATTAGGAATCCTTGTTTCAGTCATATCTGTCGATAATAGCACAGTCATAGTAGACAGCGTCCTTTGTGCTGTGGCTGTCGACAATGTTGTATTTGCATAAGCCATCATGCTTTCCGTTCGCAATGATTCTGTGTTTGCATCTGGCAGCATAGTTGCTGTCCCTGGTAATCGTGTTGTCGTAATCGGTAGCACGGTTTCTGTTGCAGGTACCAATGATGGTATAGTTATATCAGACAACATGGATGTCGTTGCTACTGTTGAATTATTGATGTTTTGTTCCACACTTGCGACTGTTGTTGTCAACAACATTTCAGTCGCATTAAGCATCATGGTGGTCATAGTCGACAATGGCACACTCGAAAAAGGTAGCAAGGTTCCTGTAGCTTGCATCCAGGATGCAGAGCTTATGTTAGATACTGTGGCACTTGCTGCTGTTGATATTGTAGTCAAGGTTGAGAATGTGGTTTCTGTAGTTGTTGTTGATGCCATGTTTGGTACAGTGGTTTCTTTTTTAGTCATATTCGATGCTGTTATTCCTGTTGTGGATATTGTTGTCCTTGATGACATGTTTGTCACTATGGTTTCTGTTGTAGTCATGCTTAGTGTTGTTATTCCTGTTGTTGTAACGTTTCCTGCTGTTATAGCTGTTGTTGTTATAGTCGTGTTTGGTGGTGTAGTTTCTGTAGTTATTGTTGATGATATGCTTGGTGACGTGATTCCTGTTGTACTCATGTCCTGTGTTGATATTATTGTTGTTGATGTCGTGTTTTGCGCTACGGTTTCTGTTGTAGTCATGTTTAGTGTTGTTATTCCTGTTGTTGTAATGTTTGTTGCTGTTATTATAGTCGTGTTTGGTGGTGTAGTTTCTGTAGTGATTGTTGATGACATGCTTGGTACTGTGGTTTCTGCTGTAGTCATATTCGCTCCTGTTATTCCTGTTGTTGACATTGCTGTCATTGCTGTCATGTTTTGCGCTATGGTTTCTGTTGTAGTCATGTTTAGTGTTGTTATTACTGTTGTTGTAATGTTTCCTGCTATTATAGCTGTTGTTGTTATAGTCGTGTTTGGTGGCGTAGTTTCTGTAGTGATTGTTGATGATATGCTTCGTGACGTGATTCCTGTTGTACTCATGTCCTGTGTTGATATTATTGTTGTTGATGTCATGTTTTGCGCTATGGTTTCTGTTGTAGTCATGTTTACTGTTGTTATTCCTGTTGTTGTAATGTTTGGTGCTATTATAGCTGTTGTTGTTATAGTCGTGTTTGATGGTGTAGTTTCTGTAGTGATTGTTGATGACATGCTTGGTACTGTGGTTTCTGCTGTAGTCATATTCGCTCCTGTTATTCCTGTTGTTGATATTGCTGTCGTTGATGTCATGTTTGGCGCTATGGTTTCTGTTGTAGTCATATTTACTGTTGTTATTCCTGTTGTTGTAATGTTTGGTGCTATTAAAGCTGTTGTTGTAATGTTTGGTGCTATTATAGCTGTTGTTGTTATAGTCGTGTTTGGTGGTGTAGTTTCTGTAGTTACTGTTGATGCCATGCTTGGTACTGTGGTTTCTGCTGTAGTCATATTCGCTCCTGTTATTCCTGTTGTTGATATTATTGTTGTTGATGCCATGTTTGGCGCTTTGGTTTCTGTTGTAGTCATGTTTAGTGTTGTTATTCCTGTTGTTGTAATGTTTGGTGCTATTATAACTGTTGTTGTAATGTTTGGTGCTATTATAGCTGTTGTTGTTATAGTCGTGTTTGGTGGTGTAGTTTCTGTAGTTACTGTTGATGCCATGCTTGGTACTGTGGTTTCTGCTGTAGTCATATTCGCTCCTGTTATTCCTGTTGTTGATATTGTTGTTGTTGATGTCATGTTTGGCACTATGGTTTCTGTTGTAGTCATGTTTAGTGTTGTTATTCCTGTTGTTGTAATGTTTGGTGCTATTATAACTGTTGTTGTAATGTTTGGTGCTATTATAGCTGTTGTTGCAATGTTTGGTGCTATTATAGCTGTTGTTGTTATAGTCGTGTTTGGTTGTGTATTTTCTGTAGTTACTGTTGATGACATGTTTGGTACTGTGGTTTCTCTTGTAGTCATATTCGGTGCTGTGATTCCTGGTGTAGATATTGTTGTCGTTGATGACATGTTTGTCACTATGGTTTCTGTTGTAGTCATGTTTAGTGTTGTTATTCCTGTTGTTGTAATGTTTGGTGCTATTATAGCTGTTGTTGTTATAGTCGTGTTTGGTGATGTAGTTTCTGTAGTAACTGTTGATGACATGTTTGGTACTGTGGTTTTTGTTGTAGTCATATTCGCTCCTGTTATTCCTGTTGTTGATATTGTTGTCGTTGATGTCATGTTTGGCACTATGATTTCTGTTGTAGCCATGTTTAGTGTTGTTATTACTGTTGTTATAATGTTTGGTGCTGTTATAACTGTTGTTGTTGTAGTCGTGTTTGATGGTGTAGTTTCTGTAGTTATTGCTGACGACATATTAGGTAGTGTGGCTCCTGTTGTACCCATGTTCGGTGTTGATATTATTGTTGTTGATGTCGTGTTTGGTACTGTAGTTTCTGTTGTAGTCATGTTTAGTGTTGTTAAGACTGTTGTTGTAATGTTTGCTGCTGTTGTTATAGTCGTGTTTGGTGGTGTAGTTTCTGTAGTTATTGCTGTTGTTGTCATTAGTGTTATTGTGATGTTTGGTAGTGTGGTTTCGGTTGTTGTTGGTGTCGTGTTTGGCACTGTTATAGTCGCGCTGCCTATGGTGTTTTCTGTTATTGTTAATGCTGATGCTGTAGTCGTATTAGACATGGCATGACCCGTTATTGTTATTGTTGTTAATTCAGTTGCATTTGGCAATAGGGTTCCTCCTATGATGATATTATTGATATCATTTTTAAATGGAGAATGATGATAGTTTCTCTTCGTAATGTACGATATGTATGAATTGAATAGTTGACAGAGGGCGATTTGAGTATGGTTAATGGGAAATGTGTATGGGAAAATTATTTATCTATTTTCATTGAATTGAATTTTTTTCTTTTTGAATATGTCAAAGTTCTTGTTGACAGTGGAAGTTTTCTTATTCAGCTTTGTCTTTATTGTGAGTTGAATGTATGAATTTTTTTTCAAGAATATGAGATTTTTCATAACTTGCAAAATAATGGTGGACACAACTTTCCGAATGTCAGAAAGATTTTATTTTAGGATTGTCAAATTCTTTCGCGTTATCGAGATGTTCAGATCAGATAACAGGACGAGATTGACACGCCGTGAAGCTTTCAATAGAAAATATACATAACGACTCAGAATAAGTTGGAGAACATGTGCCATCGAAATTCCATTCATTTGATGAACAATCAAATAAATACGAAAGTAAATGACACTGTCACGAAAATCGTAGATCTCCGTTTCAGCAAAAGTTTTAGAGAAAAGATTTGTCAATATGATTGCCAATACTTTTATGTGAAAGGACAACGTCCGTTGTATCGAAACTGAAGTTCTTCTGGGCAACTAATTTTGTTTTTATATTTTACGATATATCATGAAGCTTCAAAATTTCTCTATCCTTTCTCAAGGGTTGGATGATGAAATTTCATATGGTAAGCTTAGTAAAGGCCTTTACGAGCTACTTGGCTTGATAGTATACTTATATTTTCTGGTTTTTTTTGTATTAAAAAATTTCTGACTGCAAATTTTGTGAAGGATATTGATGATATGGGCTTCCTTTTTGTGAGGAAAAATTATATTTAGAGATTATCAAAGGGAAATTCGTTTAAACGATTCTTGTAAATTCATTTAATTTGATTGATGAAAGTATATCATGTTTTCTATATGCATTAATAGTGAACTTCTCAAATCGTTGTTTAGTTTTCAGATGTTGCTAAAGTGAGATGGATTGTAGAAAGTAGTTTTTTTCATCATTGTATTCTCTTTGACTTCCATGTTTGGCTATAGTGTCCTCACAAGTAGTCAATCGACGCATCAGATATCAGCGTGGGTTTTGTCAAAGTATTCGAAATTCAAATATTTTTCTTATGGATGGTTTACCTAAATATCAATTATTTGCTTATCACAATACAAATCGAACCAGCATAGCCAACAAGAATATTTTGAAGAGTCAATTATGAAATTTTGTGACAGAGAAAATTAATTGTAAAATCTGTTTGCAACAGATAAATAAAAATGAGAACAAACTATATTCGTTGTAATGTGATACGCAAAGGATCAACTTTTCAAATTTGTGTGAGGAACTTATGTGAGATTCTTTCAACATAGGTAAATATCAAATCAGGCAAGCGAGAAGTGATGTAGTCGAACATCGTAAACTGAACATTCTAGATAATCACTAATTTGATCTTATCATCAAATTTTATTCAAAACACAACGTACTTGTTCATCTAGAGTTTTTATGCATTCAAAGAGCGGAAAATCTATAGGCATCGTGCAATTCAAAGACAAAGATGAAGATGAAGGTATTCAAGAACAATGTTGCACTTGTTTGACGGATGGATGAAATATTGAATTGTTGTTGTCACATAAAAGGTCTATAATGATATAAGCATGTCTATCCTGGCAAAATTCGTTCTTCTGAACATCAACTCCTAGTCGGCAATTTATTTTTCAGGACTGTACTCATTAATAGGATATTGAAGAATTTGACAACTACTATAAATAGTACGTTCAATTTTTCTCTATTTTTTTCATTCTCTTCTAGTAATACTTATCAGGTATGTTTTCTAACTAATACAGTCTACATATCAAGATAATGTGATATGATTTGATAAGTGCACTATTAGTTGAGTTTAGAGACAAAGACAATCTTAATTGATCAAATTATATGAATTCATAAAAATTATATAAACAAATCTCGCTTTGATGATATTTAAATATGATATTTCCTTTAAAACTTCAAACATAAGACACAAGTATACCGACACACCAATTAACTCTTTAAAAATCTGGACCGAACTCTCAATATTAAATTTCATCATCGAATTCTTTTAGATGGGATAGAGAAACGTGAAGCGTCATGACATATCACAAAACATCTATACAACATTAGTTATTTAGCATAATTTCAGTTTACATAGAACGAATTTTGTCCCTCCAAATAAGACTATTGTCAGTTAGGTCAAAATATCTTTTGACTAAATTTTTTGGTAAAATACATATCTATGGTTTTAGTAAAAAATATAATTTAATAATCTACATCTGCATCCATTTGAATGCTCACTCAATAGATGGTATTGTGACATTAGATTGCTCTCAGTCTCATTCTGTATTGGTATGAATATTTTCTGCTGGGTGATTAAGAGTAAGCCTATTCGTTTTCTGATGTGCCGACCTCTTTTGTGTGTAGTATTTCGCTAACATTTTTTTTTATCTTGTTGCGAGCTGTTTGATATTGCTATCATTATAAATTTACTCATATAAATGTTTCCTAATCGTAAATAACTTCTTAAAAAATTAATAGAAATTTCTCATAATTGATCCGACAACATCGATCAAATTTAATTAAGAACTCAATGCTAACGATACAATGACAAAAAAAAATTTGGTTTATATTGAATATAGTTGGTATGAAAACATATATTTAAAAATTACCTATTTTTTGATTGATAACCAATAGAATAAGTAACCATCGGTACAGGCTATCTTTCGACAGCATACTTCTTGATAAGTATTTTTATTCTAATGTAAAGTGATACACAAGTCAAAAAATCTTCCAGCACGATTGATAACTAACGTTTGTCGAAGACTAAAGAAGAAATTGCAATATGCCGCTGTGGATAATTTTTCTCTTTCTTGAATATTTCACATTGGAAACTATTGTGTGCGTGTGTGTGTGTGTTTTGAATGTAAAATAAATAACTCGGTAAGTGAATAAATATTAAGTCTTTTTTCAATGAATAATTAAAGAAAATTACACTGTAAGCGAGTACAAACATAGAGAGAAAATATTGATCTTCAAATAAATGAATTGCTTTCGGCTTTAGTTTGCAATAACTAGAAAAAAAACAAATTTCTTCAGAAACTTTTCTAATATGTTTTGATTCATCGAATATTAATTGCAATTTAATCTTGATGAGAATAATTCATTTACAAATACAGTGATTCAAATCAATACAATACTTATCAAGTAGAATTTTATTTTATATAACAAAATGAAAATGAATACGATAAATAGAAGTTATCTAGGTTTCAACCGATATTTTCTTTGAATATTAAAATTTAAATAACAAATATGCCATACATATATTTTATTCATGTTTTAAAGAAATCGTTTCAGACGAAACTTGTTTTCTGAAAGACATATTTACGCATATCATATAAGACCGAAGAAAGTTGAATATTTGTTTTTGAAAAACTAATGACGTCAATTGAATTCTTTGTCCGAAAGATAGACAGAATCAACTTGTTTTTTTCTTTGATTATTTGTGTCGGTTCAGATGTTCACCTAAAAAAAATATTCTACGGAAAAAATTCACTGTCTCATAGGAGATTCTTTCTTTGAATGTGTTGATACTCATTAAACTTCTATCAGCAATAGAAAGCTTAGAGTCTTTTATTATATTCAAGCGTACAAATTTTTCAGGGAGAAATTCTGTTGTATCTCATTTATTTTCATAATTTTTAAGCAAAAAAGTTCTCTAAACACCAAAAAAATGTTGAGAGCATTGAAAGACATTTAAAAGACTTTAAAAACTTAAAAGTAATGTTGATCTTGTTCTCTCAGAAGTTTGCAGCTAAAAACCTGGCAAATGTGACGTCCTTTTATGTAACAATACTAATCGAAGTTTCAGTATTAGAGAGAAATTATTAGGAAGTATATGAATGTGGGTAATAATGCAGCCAATACTCTTATCCTCGAATCTATGCCCTCAATATGTAATCCGTTACCGTACGTTACAACTATTCACATGGACCCTTAAGGTTTTCTTAAATAAAATACGTGAGTGGTCTTTAATTTCATCCACATTCACACTGTTATTTCAACAACGATTGATAATGCGATGTATGTTTAATCCTCTGGGAATTAATTATTTACCGCTTGTTATTTATTGTATGTAACTTGATATTTTTTGCGAATCTTTAATACAAAAAGATTAATTCTAATTATGAAAAATTTTTATAGTTTGCTATCATCTTCACCATTATTTATCATTTTTTCAATCACAAATTCTTCCTTAAAATATCATAGAAAGTGTTCGAAACATAAGAAAAAGAAATTTATTTTATTCAATGTTAATGCTCGTTTAAAAATACATTCAAATATATCAACATGAACGTTTTTACTCTCAAATAAATGAAGAAACGTCTCAGATCGGAGATATCATTTAATATTTCTTTAAAAAAGGACCATCAGTCTTTCTTGCTTATTTTTCTTTCCAAAATAAAATAAAAACTCTATTTAACCAAGAGTAAAATTTGTTTTTATAACTCGCCGATCATTTCCAGAAAAAGATAAAATAACCATAATGATTCTCAACTTTAAATCAAGAAATTCATTTTATTTTCAGATTATTTATGAAAAACAATGTAGAAAAATTTCACTTTGTTTTCCTTACTATTTACCATCGTGTTCATATTAACACTTAATATTATTTGTAAAAAGATGATATTGTAAAATATTCTGAATACTCTTGTCCAATTCTTTTGTTTGGATTATCAATTTTTCTTCTTGTAGATCGCTAAAAAAACATCTTATTATACACATTATACAAAAAATATCGATAAACTTACTCATTATCTTTAAAAAAACATTAATTAAAAGCTTTTTTTAAAATTTTGTCCCATACTGTATTGGAAAAGAAAATGAAAAGCGAAATTTCACATGTACGATAAGACTTGTATCGTATTTGATAATATATTCAGGATGTGGGTTATTCTTTCACAAATACCGGCAGCCACAATCATCCACATCTCAGGTTTTCATGTCCTGGCAATGCCCTAATTAAATTTTGACATGTTTCGATTTATGGCAAGATGTATTGTCTGGAACATAATACCCATATATCATTGTTTTTGAAATTTTTTCAATATATATGATAATAATGCAGGTTTAATGGTATTTTAATATCTATAATCACTCATTCAACCATCATGAAAGACCAAAGGACCAACGGTTTTGTCTGACATAATCCCCATAACGCCAATTGAACTACCTCTACCTTGAATACTTGGTTGAAAGTTAAATGACTTATTAGCTTCTGATGCAAGACAAAGTACAAAAGATCGATTTTTTTGGTTGAACACTTCAAAATGAGACTTGTCTGAAAAAAAAAAACATTTTCCCATTCATTAAAGGCTCATTCATAATGAGTATGGGTGAATTGTAAATGAATACAACGATAATGAGGTTTTCGACATGGTTTACGGTTTTTTTAAGAACTTCTCTAATCAGCATAAAACAATCGTCGATGTACTTGTTTGAGAACTAATTGACTTCTCATTTGATAAAACCTATTTTGTCGCCGATTGTCGACTAATTTTTCGACAATCTTTTTTCATTAGCATGAGTAAATGACGATCTTCTTTACAAGTGGTCAATATCTTTTTTCCTTGGCCATGACGGTTTTCCAATGATAAATTTAATTTTTGCTTTAATTTTTTGTTTAGATATTTTTTTATGAAAATAAATAACTTCAAGAAAAATTCTGAATTGATATTAGGATGGATCATGGTTGAATACATATGCATTGATAGATTAGACCAAGTCAAGTGGAGAAAAAAATATATGAAGCAAAGCTAATGAATAAAAAGAATACTTGTTTTTTGTCATTTTGAGCAATACTGTATATAAAATTGAAGATAGATGAATATTGATTTCTTTTAAAAAATAATGACGTCATTTTGAATTCTTTCTCCGAAAGATAAAAAAAACATCAGTTTCTTTTATTTTTCTGCTTCGCCTCGATTTTAAAATATTCTATTTCAAAATTCAGTGCCTTGAAGAGGATTTTGTTCTAAATTTAGGCTGTCTCATCTATTTTGACAACTTTTTAGAAAAACAGTTCTACAAAAACTAAAAAGATTGGAAGAGTTTTGGAAGGAATTCAAAGGATTTTAAAAGCACAGAAATTATGTTGATTTTAGATTCTTAAGGTTTTTCAACTAAGAATCCTGCCAATTATGCAGTCGATTACCGGGCATTACGACTATTCAAATCAACCCTTAAGGTATTATTAGATGGTCTGTGTTTGCCCTGTTTTCGCACCATAAATCATCCGCAATACTATGTTAATAGGCGATTCATAGACTAGCATTATACTGGCAATACATTTGTGCTTGTTAAATCTCTTTTAGTTACAGGGTACTTGCTCCATTATATACGATCGTTTCTGTACCGTATTCTTNATTCTATTTCAAAATTCAGTGCCTTGAAGAGGATTTTGTTCTAAATTTAGGCTGTCTCATCTATTTTGACAACTTTTTAGAAAAACAGTTCTACAAAAACTAAAAAGATTGGAAGAGTTTTGGAAGGAATTCAAAGGATTTTAAAAGCACAGAAATTATGTTGATTTTAGATTCTTAAGGTTTTTCAACTAAGAATCTTGCCAATTATGCAGTCGATTACCGGGCATTACGACTATTCAAATCAACCCTTAAGGTATTATTAGATGGCCTCTGCTTGTCCTGTTTTCGCACCATAAATCATCCGAAATACTATGTTAATAGGCGATTCATAGACTAGCATTATACTGTCAATACATTTGTGCTTGTTAAATCTCTTTTAGTTACAGGGTACTTGCTCCATTATATACGATCGTTTCTGTACCGTATTCTTTACTCTTGACTGAATGTAAAAAGACAAACTAACGAGTAGAAAAGTGAATTCATGACAGGTTAGACTAAAAATAGAGTAACCTCTATAATTTATAGTACCTAATATTTAACAAAAGTACAACACATGAATACTATTCAAAAATCCATTTAATATTCTTGTAATCTCCATAATTGATTCAATACTAACGACGATAACATTTGACAATCAAATATTTTTACGAAACGTGCTTTAGAACATTGTATAGAACTCAACACAAGATATTTATTGATATATGATGCAATCCAAAAACTTTTTTAGGATCTTCAAATTGACAGAAAAAGAATCTGAATAACATACAGCTAAAAGCAACATGATGCTTATGAGAAAGTTTGTAGAACTATTCTACCATGTATTACTTAAAGATACTAGATGAAATTTATCAGAACTATTGATAAACTATCGTCATGCAGTACCTAGTCATAGATTTCAAACATTTTTATAGTGGGAGATAATTACAGAGCGAATCTTTCAAGCATTACTTTTATTAAGGATGACATCAGCGAATATATGAGAAATGGACATGCGTGAGACTGAAAAATCAAACTTGACCAGGACCGGTACTGACATCGAAGACTATACACGACTATATAAAAGATAAATAAACAGTTTCATTATTATGAATTCTAAAATATATTTTCGACATCGTCTGATGGCATTTGTTCACTGAACATTGTTTCATTATCTTTAAACAATCGTTATTATTTCGTTTTTTGAATATTAGTGTGATAAATCCTTTGGTAACAAACGTTTACTGGAAATAAATAATGAAGGTGTTGCTTCTTCTCATTTGATTCACAAAATTATTTTAAATAAAATAAATTTTTATTTGAAAAACATAATTTTATCTATTTCTTTATTTGATAATCGTGTTCTTTTTTCAGTAGATGTTGCATCTGAGCAGACATGAATGGAACTAAAAAAATAAAACTTTACCATCAAGTCAAGAACCTATAATAATAACCAATTTCTTCCATTATTTAAATATCTTTATACTACCAGAAGCTAGCAATGTCCAGGTCTCCCTTTCCAAGGTTTCTCGGAAATGCCTCGACGAAAAATTATGAAGCTTCAAGGCATATAAATTTCAATAGGCAGAGCAAAATTTTCAGATTTTGCTTTCAGGGAGATATGGATATTGCAAAAGCCAAAACTAGCCAGAAGTCCTCCGCAAAACTCTACACTTCAGTTTTTCGAGTTGCAATTTTTTTTTATGACAGCTAGAATCAAATCGAGGTATGTGTGTGTTTTTTTTCCTTTCAAAGGTATCGTTTCTAGGTCTTAGGAGAAGCAAAAGTATTAGAAGCGTCGGCAAAAAAAAAACGTGTTTTTTTTTCAATGATACTTATGTTTTAAAGACTGCTCAATTTTGTCCAAACGACATTTAAAAAAAAACACGCATTCCAATTCGACCGTTCAAAAATTGGCCTTGAGAAAAATGCTAAACAAACTTTCCTATATATATTAGGACATTTTTCCCCCACTAAAGCAATCGAGAACTGGTTGTGTTCAGCATTGTTAGAAGTTCATAATCTATGCCCTCAACACTTTTCGAAATTATTATTAAGAAAATTTTGCATAAAAAAATAATCGCAACACATTTTCTTCTACTAGAGATTTTGAGAGTTGTGTTTAATAAATGTACTACCTAATAAAGAAGGATCCTCATTTATATGACATTTTATAGAGGACAATTCGAAACTATATCAAAGATTGAAAATATTTTGATTTTAACCATCTGGCAAGAGGATAGGTTCTCTTAATACACAGATCATCACCGTACGTTCTTCATTGATTTCATTATTACATCCTTAATAATAATCATACTATAAATAACATAAAAGTCAAAGTAGATCAATCGTTTCATTCTTCTTTTTCAACAACAATCTCAATTCCTTTTTTTGACAAATAAATTCATAATGAATAATTCTATTCGAAAACTTTCTATTATTTTGATTTTATTTCTCTTTTTCTTGTATAAAACCTGATTTACCATATGAAATAAATCGATGCATGTATTTAAATAAGTTAGAAAATATGAGCAGTTGAATGTATACATAAAGACAAGGTGAAAACAACATAGCAAAAAAGAAAACCAGAAAAACGGAGGAAAGGGCTTGTTCTTATTCGCAATGTGCGTGTAATATACATAGAACCTAACTACACACATGTACATATGTCTACGAAATACATTTAAATGTGTGTCACAACGTTATTATTTACAAATAACAATGCACAAACTTACATACTTACAAAGAAAAAAGAAACATGTTCACTAAAGTGACATAGAGAGAAAGAGAAAAAAAGCACGCAGACAAATACATACTACGAATGTATGTTTTTTTTGTTTTTATACAAATAAATAGGAAACACACAAAACACATTTATTATATATTGAAAGACAAACGAACAGATTTTATCTTTTATTCTTTCATTAATTAATTATAATGAAGAAAATTTTGTGTTGATTGTTGAAATGTTGACACTATTGGGTTATAAATATTTGAATCAATCATAGATGGTATTTGTTGTTGAGCATGAATAAATGATGATGAATTTGTTGATTTATTTTCTGTTTCCCAAAGATGACGTACAGCTTGAATTTTATCAGCTAAACCTTGTTGACCATCAATAGATGAACGATCATATTGATTTTCTTGCTGCTGTTGCTGTGGTTGTTGTTGTTGTTGTTGCATATGATTTGGCATTATGTTGTTATTATTTATTATATTACTTCGTTGTTGTAATGAAAGCATTGATAAAAATCGAAAAACATTCTAAATAAAAAAGTCCAAAGATATATTTTAGACTTGAATATCTCATGAATTTGAGTCAAATATAGGATATGAATGAAATCTTAGTGCAAAGATTACTTTTGAAATAGTCAATCATTCAATAAATCCTTCGTTTTGAGTTAGGTCAAAAAAAAAATTTGCTCTAACTGAGACGCTGATGTTCATTAGTGAAAACAAAATTATTTTCTTATACAATGAAAAGAAAATCATCGTAAGCAGAATTCTTTGAAATACATTTTTATATAGAAGTTACATCAATCATTTTTTCTAAGTATTTGTTTGACGACGCACCGATGTACAAACATTCAGTATATTTGTATTGGAAAAGTCTCACACTCGATCTGATCTTCTATTGTCAATTATAAATTGATTAGACGTGTTAGTAGTAGACCTGAAGTGTCCATATTCGTTTTGATTTATTTATACATCATTCAAGAGATTCTATTGAGGTAAGACAAAGACTTAAAGGTTTCAGTTCCATCGCCCATTGATGACGGTTATAGTCGTTTTACTGCAAAAATTTATTTCTAGTCACTTATTTTTAAAAAAAATCAAAAAGATGAATTTCGACCAGAATTTTCGTCTATAAATTAATTTAATAGTCATTAAGTAATTCTGAAAGTTTCAACGCAGATGAACATATCTTTTTCAAAATATTCAATTTCCAAGTAGACTTGATTGCTGTATCCTCTGATGACTAATCGTTGTTTTTTCTTTGGAAACTGAATATCTCGAGAAAGACATGTACGTTTTTGTTGAACTATCAAATATATTTATAGGTAAAATTTCAAACCAAAACTCTTCATTTTGATTTTCTTCGGAAACGAGTGGTTCTCAAGAAAAAATTTCATTAAAACGGCTATAATCTATTGCCAGTATGCCATGGGCATGAACCCTTTAAGACTTTTTCTTACTTCAAGATTATCTATTAAGTTAACGTATGAATGAATCAAAATAGAGATGAACGTCATGAATATTTCCATCGTTCAAATAAAAACTTTCATTGAAATTGTGAATACGATTCGGATCCAAAAATATTAAATCCAATGGGTTCTATTCTATTTCTAAGTGAATATATATAGTTCAATTTTTACTATAGGATTATCTATGGAAATGCGTATCCATTAAGACATGAAGTTGCTTTCTACATTTCATTCTTTCATATTCTAAGTTTCTTAATTATATGATACTACTATATCAAGTAACATCAAGAAAGCAACAATATGAAACATTTGTGGATTAGAAATGTGAAGCTTCAGTTTACTGACTACTAAACGTCTTCAGACTCAATGTCATTAGTACACACTGCAATATTGAAGCGCACAGCTACAATAAGAGTATATTTTTATAGAATTAGTGTTCCAATATTGCTACGAACACGGATACCAATGTGATTAGTACCGCAGTAGATCCTGTGTTTATGACTCACTGTCAGTATTTCAGTATTAAATCGAACGTATCCAAGTCAGATGTAGCACGCGTCCCATAGGGATGTAACGATGAAGGTAGTTCCTCGATTCTATTAATCACCATTTTCTTAGAAGCGTCTGAATTAAGCAAAAAATTGGATGTTCACTGTTAGACTATTTATCGTCACTGCTGCATGCCTAACCCGCTAAGCTCAAGTCAAGACTGACTTGAACGAACTAGAACTTTTTTTACCTGATCAAGTTGTTGTGATGGTTGTTGCATAGGAAACATTTGTTGTCTAGTCCAATTTTGTTGTTGTTGTTGTTGTTGATGCATAATCATAGCTGCTGACATTTCATTTGTTTGTTGTTGTTGCGGCATTGAAAATGATCTATTCATGTATGAATATTGTTGATTTGGTGTAGTAAACCAATTTTGTTGTGTTTGTCGTATCGGTGAAATACGTTGATCAATAAATGAAAATTCATTTGATATTGGTGTAGATGTTAAACCATATTCATAAGCCATACGAGCATCATCAACAAGACTTTGTTCCATCATTGATGAATTATACATGTGTAAATGATCTGGACTAGATTTTACATGATTAAATCCTAAAATGAAAGCTGTTAGTATAATTGTCCTGCGAAATTAAAATGTGAAACACGATTAAATCTATAGTTACTAATCATAGGAAATTACTAAGATACCTGGCACGATGTGTAGAGAAGGAAAGGCTAAGTTCTTACGTCTATACTTTCACACTTCTTCTAGATCGTGTTTCACAGAAAACAGAAAATAGAAAAATTCTTTTAGAAAAAAAAAAAAAAAAGTTCTCTTCTACCATTGTTTATCATCATAGAAGGACTTGATAAATGATGTTGGATTTTTGATTTTTCTAATCTTGCTTTCATTTGAAGACTTTCAGTAATTGAAAGTGGACTTTGATGTCGACGTTCAATATGAAAATATTTACATTTCGTACCATATGTACATTTTTTTCCATATGGACATAATGGATAATGTGTTTCGCAATCATTTCCATCATCATCATTAACAATTGTTACTAATAATGGTTGAAAACTAAATTATATAAAACGAAAAAATTTTATTTTATTCAAACAAAAAGTTTTTTTTTTTTTTTTTATCTTACTTATCATTTTGAAAACGATATCGAATAACTTTTTCTTCTAATATTTGTTTATAAATTGTAAAATCTAATATAACATCTTTCAATGAAACATTTGTTATTAAATGTCCTTTGATTTTTTGTGAAAATTTTAACATTTCACTTATATGTGTATATGAACTTGGTTTATATGTTTGTTTTGACATACGATTTGTATAAACAAGAAGATTTTTACGTTCAAGATCACGTAATACTTTTGATTCAGAAAAATTTTGATCATGTCGATGATGTTTTAATGAATAAGGTAATACAACAAAGACTTTTTTATGTCCATGTGAATGTAAATATTTTAAACATATTTCAATTCCACGCCATGAAAATGAATTATTATTATTATAACTATATAAAAAAAAAACATGAACTATTGTTTTTTTTTTCTTAAATATATTTTTTTCAAACAGTTTATTTTACCTATAAGCAAGATCAATACCATCAATTATATAAACATCATGTGGAATAGTAATTGTGTCTGAAGAATCAGTATCAGTATTTGTTAGCTGAGACATTTTATTTGATGATGATGATGATGATGGTGGTGGTGTTATTGAACTACCATTAACTTCAGCTGTACGTACAATTGTTTCAATGAATTTCGACATATCATCACTATTATTTTGTTGTTGTATAACACTTTTGATTAATTCATAATCATAACCCATTGAAAGACCTTTATTAATTTTTAATGCTAATGTTGGATCATCATCACTAGCACAACCAGAATCATTTTCATGTATATTATGATTAGTTTTTATAGATGCTGGTGGTGGAGATGATGAACATGAACTTAAAGATGATTCATTTTGAAGATCAAAAAATGTCGATTGATCATTATGAATAGAATTTGTTGATGTTGTTGACATTTTGTGAAGAAGAAAAAAAAAATTTTCGTTGAAAACACCAAAGTAAAAAAAAACTTTGCGCCTAAAAAAGAATAAGATAAACAAAAGAAGTAGAAAATTTTGTATTGATAAATCTTTAATGATCGTATGATTTACAAAAATTTTCATTTTTGTTAAACTAATATTATCATTCCTAAACTAGAACTCAAAAAATATAAACATTTCGTATAGGTTAGACGCTTCAATAGGACATCATTCAGTCTATCATAAGAATTCATTGAAAAAAAAACAACTAGAAAGAAGAAAAAAATTAATATCGACTACTTCTGTCTGATAAGCTGTCTTAATTGAACATGTCGAGCGGACGAGGCAACCGGTCATATGTGTATATGTGCATACACGAGTTACCCATCACGAATGCCCCTTTTCGCCAACGCTTTGGTGGAAAGGGTAGTCAGCTGTTTGTCGTTCTTATTTTTTTTTTTTCTTTTTTTTTCTTTCACTTTCTTACCCACATATGATCCTCCATATGATTTGATTTACTGTGTCAGCAGTTGACGACATACATAGTATAGAAGAGTTTACGGGGCGTAAATGAAGGGGTAAATAACGCAGCAAAAGACAAATAAAAACAAAAAAAAAATCGAATAAAGATATTTGCAAATTTTCTGTTATCATTATTCATACGAAAAAAAAAAGAAGATGATGATCTCATATTTCATATAATCAGAATGATTTGCATTATTTAGCTTATTTTAATAAAAAGAAATGATAATATTGAAATAATAAAAACAAAAAGAAAATAAGAAGAAAACAATCTTTAATTAAAACTTAACGTAAAAATAATTTTCTTAATTTAGTAAGAACCTATCGAAACTACAATAGAACAAATGATATGAAATACGAATAAACATGCATGTATTTTTGTTTGTCGTCCACAAATTATAAATGGTGACAACGCCTACCATCCTCATTTGTGATTGTTCGCCAGAGGACTCTCTTAATATGTTTTATAGATTTATTATGAATTCTATATGATGCTTTTCATTAGAATATTTCATAGAAACTCTATTTAGTTTTTAATATATATGACTATCAGAGACAGAGTACGTTCGTATCCGGAAGCACATCAATTATTAATGACTTCTATTTTATTACTTACATGAAATAGATTTTTAGTTTCTTTTGTTTTTATTAATAAGAAAACTTTTTATTATCTATCTATTAAAGTAATAAAAAATTTTTATATAATAGATAAAGATCTTTATGAAAACAATCAATAGTTTATGAGACATAGGTTTTCCTTATTGTTTTTTTTTTGATTAAGATCAACGTAAACTTTTCTAGATGGGAAAATAATTTAGGGAGTTATTTGTGTAAATCTATGCTATCATGAGATGATATAAGAAGAAAAAAAATTAAATGATATCTTTATTGTGAAAAGTTTTTGAAGCTAAAAGTTAATCATATATATATATATAGGTCAAAGTATATACAGGATGTGGAAAAAGTTTTGCGATATTTTTTGTTTTTGCATGTTTCTATGTTTAGAAGCATGGTAGAAGATTGATTTTTTTCAAAAGATGCCTAATTTAATACTCTATTAGAATTGTGAAACCAAATATTTTTAGCTCTTTTTTGAAATTTGAATAAATCAATAAAGGTAAAGATGTCTATTGTTGCATTATTTCCAATTATAAGAAATTCGAGACACTGTCGATATTTTTGAATAAAGCACATTAGGTACAATTCATTCAATCTCGAGCACAACATTTTGGAAAAAAAGGAACTATAATGAGTCTTGTAAAACAGAAAGGTTATCGCCTATTTTGAGGTTAAGCGTAAAGCTTCGTAATATATTTTATTCAAAAAGCATTGATCTTGTTGCACTGGTATCTAATTCATGCACTTCCAGATCATACTAAGACTGAAGTGGCAACAAAAAAAGAGACATGAACTGAAACGAATGTTGTACGAAGAAATATCAGGAGATAATGTGTTCAAGTGAAAATGGGAAATAGACGTCAAACAGAAATAATCACTGATTATTGATCAAATATCAACATTTCGATAATTCTTTTAGATTTTTGCACTAGTAAGTTCAATCTTCTTATTTAGTGTACCATTCAACTCGACAACTTTAGTTGTCAATACTTCAAATTCATAATTTCAGGATTTTCCTGATTTCTTATACTGGTTGATAGAGTATTAAATTGGGCATCTGTTGAAAAAAAAAGCAACATTCTACCATGCTTCTAAATGGAGAAACATGCAAAACAAAAAATGTCGCAAGAACTTTTGTCATCTTCGATATGGGAGGAAAATGAAGATATTTTGATTCATATAGAATGGAACTTGAAATTTTATTTTAAAAAAGAAATGTCTAGTTTTAATCTTCTATTGCTCCCTCACTCCGCTTTGTCACTGTAGTAATAAAGTGCAGAACAATTGCAGAATATAATGAAAATAGATAAGTTACAAAATCAAAAAGTTTGACAAAAACCATAAAAGTTGGATTCTAACTAAAATATTTTTCTATCAGCAAATAAGATATAAGCA
The DNA here is from genome assembly GCA_905329745.1 of Rotaria sp. Silwood2. Lineage (NCBI taxonomy): Eukaryota > Metazoa > Rotifera > Eurotatoria > Philodinida > Philodinidae > Rotaria > Rotaria sp. Silwood2. The sequence goes on along the minus strand of CAJNSZ010000386.1, from coordinate 45,515 downwards.
TAAAATTTACTTATATCACACAAAATGATAGAGCAAATCATTCTTTAAAAAATAAGACATCTCCGAGCTCTATAAAACGTTTTTTCTTCGTCGAACTATATGCAGACTTTCGGAAGACCTCAGAGAATTTTTATTAAATCGTTCTCTTTCCAATAGTCTCTAGACTGATCAAACGAGAGTACGTCTGATCGATCTGTTCATACTATCGATATATCGGAGAGAGCAGTACTTTATTCAAAAGGTTGTTACATCAGCAGCTCAAACTGGAATCGCTATGAAGAGTAAAGGATTAAGAGATTATGTTTTATTAACAATGATCAAAGTATGTTTGAGTTTGTCTTGATCATCTTAAGAGTATATGTACGGCAATTAAAGTCGTCATAATAAAGTATTAAAAATTAGACTTGAATTAAAACTATTCTTTTTTTTTTTTAATCTTCGAATCTCATTTTTATTTAAGAAAATATATAGTCACAATAATAGTCGAATTAAAATGACAGATAAAAATCCATGTGATGAAAATCGATGATTTTATCGTGATTTATTAATCTAATGAATTGTAATATGATGTTGCAATGAGATTGTCGAAAAGGATGATTTTGATTGGAAATCAAATTTCATTCATCATTTATTATGTTTGATGTTTTATACTCAACTCAAATGCTTTTCGAGTGTCGTATTGACTAACGATTATCATTAGTTTGATAGGCGATAAATTTCATGCACGCGGTATTAATGTTAGTCAACTAAAGACTCACATCTCTCATCTTTTTGAAAAATGATTACTTAAATACCTGGAAAAAAAAATACCAAATAAAATGTTATAGTTAATCATTCCTGTTGCGATGAAATTGTCATTTATCTCACGTATGAAAAATTATCGATAAAATATAGTTAATCACCTAGTTCTCTAATATCATGATTAATCGTCCAAACTGATGAGACCTTTACAACATAGTAAGAATCTCCTATTGTCCAATATAACGAAAACTTTGATTCTTCATCTATTAAGAATACAGTCTTGCAATATGTCTAGTTGAAAAAATAAGTATACAAAATAGATGCATTACATAAGTCTAAAAATGGTTAGATATCAAATGTTTGAATCATACTATTGAGAAAAAATTGTTATGAAAGTTCTATATTTCTATTCAGAAGAAAGTATTGAGAAATGATAAGTCAATTTCTGTAATAATCTTTTTTTTTCGATTTCAATTGAGATTTCCTAGTTATTTAGTCGATCTTTGACTTATTGTTTCAGTGATATAATTTCTTACTAGTCGAACACAGAGAAATGTCGATGCCACCTCGGAAATTACTTACTTGAAATATGTTAACTTGTGCTTTCCTCGTTGTTATATCTGCTCTTATCAATATCCTAGATCTATTATTAATCTAAATATATTTTTATCAGACGGATAAACAAGTTTACTTTTTGTACGGCTGTTAGAATTATGACAAGCGATGAATATCTTCAGCCGCTTATGTTTGTCATCTCTTTTGGTTAGCCTTGTCTGTCAGTCATGAACTGTGTATGTTTTTTTTACATAAAAATATCATGATAATAATTGATGGAAAGGAGAAGTAGAGTATTTTTGATAAGAAAACAGGGAAATTATGGATAACGAAACAACATTAACTATACGAAACATTAATTTAATAAAATATGTATCAGTCAAGCATTGACAAGAAAAAAGTAAATATAAACATTTTGAAAAACATAGAGTCTAGTTTTTGATGAACTATGTAGTTGAAAAGAGAATATCAAATCCTGTCATATGATGACAGTAGTATACGTATATACAAAAAGAATTAGTCAACGTCTTATGCAGGATAATAATAATAATAACCTATTACAAAGTATGGACAATAATTTTGCGAAACAAATAAACAATCTATCAAAATGTTTTACTTTGTTTACAGCACTTTGCAATATACTAAAGACTCGATTTTCCGACTCATTCAATAGAAAATTTTGTGATCACGACAAAACTATTGACTTTATTTTTTACAATATGTTTTATGAAAGTATATGTTTCTCATGTTTGATTTTGAAAATAAAGCATTACACATCAATAAATCGAAAATTTTATGATCTGTACTGTTACGAATCTCTAAAAGTTACTGGTAGTATGGGTCCGAAAATTAACAGCTGTCAATGTTTTTGGATGTTCATGCGTTTCAAAACTTAGGATTGATGTATGAAACGTTTATTTCCATGTCATTGAATATAAAATTTAATTCTTATCAAAATAATGAGATGGTAAAGTTAAATAATGAAAATTCAATAGGCATTAATATTTTCAATATTATAACAATTAGAAAAAAGTATTGTAAAAACAGACTCAATAGTTTTCGTAGCGAAAAAATATTCACTATTGAATGAGACTAAAACCGAGTGTTTAGTAAGTTAGAGGTGTCGTAAAAGGAGAGACATATTTAGATTTGTCTGTTATGTACGACTTATTAAAAATAAACAACGAATAATTTAATCACAGTCTATTTTAAATTAAGATTTTGTCTTGCCAAAATGATTCAAAAAAATAATTACTCATCTTTCAGAAGCACAGATAACAGTTAATCGTAATTAACGGTCGATTTTCTATTTTATTCAAAACAAAAAATACAGTGTGAAAAAAATTTACAAGTTATAGTAGAAATTCAATTTTATATATACTAACTTTGTTTCTGAGATGACGAAATTCTGTGCGACTAATTGTTGATACTGCCAACATGGTCATTTTTTGTACATGATGAATTGCTTTCTTTATTTCTTCATCAAAAGAATCATAGTTCTTCACTTTATTTCATTGAATATAATTGATGATAGCAAAGCATACTTCTTCTGATGACTATTTATAATTGTTTATAAAATACATGTCACTTTATGCCAACCGAAATTCAGAAAGATGGCCCATTACCAGTAGAAGAACCTGCTGGAAATTCATGGATCACGGTACCGAAATCGTTCATCTGAGAGGGAACATATTCAACTGTCAAATCGCTTTTGGATCGGGCATGTGCGCAAACAATAGACCTCAGTGAATTATTAAAAGCCCTAGAATGGTTTGGTTTTCCAGCCTTCTGTTGTCGAGTTATGGGCCTTTTACTCGATTTTGGCTTATGGGCATAAGATTCTTCTGAGTACCTGAATGATCGAATTTCAAACTGAAACTTTGCCCATAGATAAAACTTATAAGCACTAAAAACTCCCCAAAGTTTGAGCCAGAACGAACGCATCCTTATCGAGATATCAGCTTGCCATGAAAATGCCTCTATTTTGAAACACAGCTGAAAACTGGGCGTTTCTTTAAAATGTTAATATCTCGATAAGGATACATTTATTCTGGCTCAAACTTTGAGGAGTTTCTAGTGCTTATAAGGCAAATCTATGGACAAAGTTTCAGTTTGAAATTCGATCATTCAGGTACTCAGAAGAATCTTATGCCCTAAGCCAAAATCGAGTAAAAGGCCCATAACTCGACAACAGAAGGCTGGAAAACCAAACCATTCTAGGGCTTTTAATAACTCACTGAGGTCTATTGTTTGCGCACATGACCGATCCAAAAGCGATTTNTTGGCTTATGGGCATAAGATTCTTCTGAGTACCTGAATGATCGAATTTCAAACTGAAACTTTGCCCATAGATAAAACTTATAAGCACTAAAAACTCCCCAAAGTTTGAGCCAGAACGAACGCATCCTTATCGAGATATCAGCTTGCCATGAAAATGCCTCTGTTTTGAAACACAGCTGAAAACTGGGCGTTTCTTTAAAATGTGAATATCTCGATAAGGATACATTTATTCTGGCTCAAACTTTGAGGAGTTTCTAGTGCTTATAAGGCAAATCTATTGACAAAGTTTCAGTTTGAAATTCGATCATTCAGGTACTCAGAAGAATCTTATGCCCATAAGCCAAAATCGAGTAAAAGGCCCATAACTCGACAACAGAAGGCTGGAAAACCAAACCATTCTAGGGCTTTTAATAACTCACTGAGGTCTATTGTTTGCGCACATGCCCGATCCAAAAGCGATTTGACAGTTGAATATGTTCCCTCGTGAGTATGTATGCGGCGCGGCTTTCTCTCTTTTTGATAGAAGAAATAATCGCTTAGGAATCGTTTGCCTTCAGAGAGTGTATGTGAGAGAAAAACTACAAAATAATTTTCATGGGATCATTTTTCACCAGGTTTAAATTTAGTCCGAGACGGAAGGTCATTTTTAGATGCATCTAACCACATCATAATTCTTTTTAGATACTGAGCTTCTTGCTTGATGTCCAATTGTTCATCTACCTCCTACCGACCAACAGCATAAACATCTTCTAATGGGAAAAAATCATGGTAGTTGGTAGAGTTTTTCACGCTACATCTTATGCTATAGAATGCATCATCATTCAGGTTCCTATTGGATCTACAAGAACGTCCGGGTAAAACTAGTTAAATTCTATAAGAGTTTCTTCCTACGAACCTTGGGAGTTGAATTATGATTGTTTATTGAAGTTTCGACCGAACTTTAGGTATTTACTGAAAAATCAGAAAGAAGAAATTTCGACGGAAATGTTTTGTCAAGATAATGAATTTTCCAGTAAACTCATGTCTTTTGTGTAATACCTGAAACAGATGACTATTTGTTGAAAAATCGATATCTCGAGAAAACAAAATTCTTTTCAGCTGAAACTTTTGAAATATTCTACGAGAGTTTGATAGTTTGTTTGTACTATTAGTTAGCAATCTTTTTGTTTTTCAAACATTGATTGAAAAGAAACCTAACAATAACTCATATAAATAATTTCATTCATTTGATCTAGATGATAGCGTCATCTGTTGATTAATCTGAATAAATAATAATAAAAAGAATGATTCTCAATCAAATATTTATCTCAATAAAACTTCTAATTTGACTTTTATAAATAATTTTAAATGATTATTTATTTACAATTATCGTCAATAGAGTGGATTTACTTAAATTCTAAATTCCAATAAAAACCATTCCATTGAATTTGTTTATTTGGATTGATTTCCATTAATTCATTGCACTTTATATTTTTCTATTGTGAATATCTATATGATTCTTTTTCTAGATCGAACATCATCATAAGAAATATATAAATATTCAAGTCTCATTTAAAACATCATGAGTCATCGAAAATTTGAACATCCACGACATGGTAATCTTGGATTTTTACCTAAGAAAAGAGCACGTCGTCATCGTGGAAAAGTAAAATCATTTCCAAAAGATGATCCAAAAAAACCGGTACATCTTACGGCTTTTCTTGGTTATAAAGCAGGTTAGTTTATTAATTTTAATTCATCAAAATTTTTTTTAATTCTTATATATATATATACACATAGGTATGACCCATATCGTACGTGAAGTCGATCGACCAGCTTCAAGTAAGTTTCTTCAAAACCAAAAAAAAAAGAAATTTAACAAAATATTTATTTTCATTTTCTAATTAGAATTAAATAAAAAGGAAACAGTTGAAGCTGTAACTATTATTGAAACACCACCTATGGTTGTTGTTGGTGTTGTTGGTTATATTGTAACACCACGTGGTCTTCGTGCATATAAAACAATCTATGCCCAACATTTAAATGAAGAATGTCGTCGTCGTTTTTATAAAAATTGGTATGCATCAAAACGAAAAGCTTTTTCAAAATATTCACAAAAATGGAATGATGATGCAGGAAAAAAAGCACTTGATAATGATTTTAAACAAATGACAAAATATTGTAAGGTTATACGTGTATTAGCACATACACAAATGAAATTATTACGTAAACGACAAAAAAAAGCACATATTATGGAAATACAATTAAATGGTGGTACAGTTGAAGAAAAAGTTAAATTTGCACGTGAACATTTAGAAAAACAAGTACCAGTTAGTCAAGTTTTTTCAAAAGATGAAATGATTGATGCAATATCAGTTACAAAAGGTCGTGGTTTTAAAGGTGTTACATCACGTTGGCATACAAGAAAATTACCACGTAAAACACATAAAGGTTTAAGAAAAGTAGCTTGTATTGGTGCATGGCATCCAGCACATGTATCACGAGCAGTTGCTCGTGCTGGTCAAAAAGGTTATCATCATCGTACGGAAATAAATAAGAAAATTTATCGTATTGGTGAAGCTATACAAGTTAAAGATGGTAAAACAGTTAAAAATACAGGTTCAACTGAACATGATCCAACAGAAAAAACAATTAATCCTATGGTAAAATAAAATTTATTATTTTTTAAATGAAAATAATTTACAATTTTTTTTTTGTTTTCTTCTTAGGGTGGTTTTCCACATTATGGTGAAGTTAAACAAGATTTTATCATGATTAAAGGTTGTTGTATTGGTCCAAAGAAACGTCCGATAACATTACGTAAATCACTTATACTTAATCCAAAACGTTCACATCGTGAACAAATTGAATTACGTTTTATTGATACATCATCGAAATTTGGTCATGGTAGATTTCAAACACATGAAGAAAAACGTATATTTATGGGTCCACTTAAAAAACATCGTCTTCAAGAAGAACAACAACTTACAACAACAGCAACAACAACACAAACAAAATCAACATAGATTTGTTTGTTTGTTTGTCTTTTTTTTTTTTATCATTTATCCTGCTGTTTTGATAAAATTTTGTTTTGCATATTAATCAGACGAAAGAAAAAAATAAAATATGCACGGCAGGATAATAAAGATAAAAATGCCGATTATAAACATAAATCTTTATATTTAAATAAGATTTATCTTTAAAAACAAAAGAATAAATTATTATTATTAAATAGTATTTATCTATTAATTTTTATTGCATATGAACAATATCATACGTTAACAACGTTATTTTTAAAATATGAAAATATAGAAATAAACAAGTCAAATCAAACTTGTTTAAGTCTATTGTAAATGATCAGCTCTTACAGAATTATAATATGAAGCTTATCAATAGATATCACAAAAAGATGACTCAATTTAGATCTATATATTATTATTTCTCTGAATTAAATATTCGAAAACCATACTCTTAACTTCACTGACAAGATAGGTTCCAATAATTTTCGACCAGGACGTAAATGAGCCTCATTAACTTCTATAAGAAGCCTTTTTTTTTTAAATTAGTTGCTATATTTCGTAGTGTTGAGTAGAACGCTATAATTATAATATGATTTAAATTTAAATTGTGTAGCACTATTTTCTTCCGCCAAACACCACTGAATTTAACAATTAATTAAAGAAATAAGATTTTTTATAACGATTAATAAGTCCAAGCCGAAATTCTGGTCTCCCGAGGGATTAAAAATTAGCAACTAATCAGGCGTTTTAAAAAAACATTTTTTCATGTCAAGTCAGGGATATTGAAAATTTTTTCTAAGACAAGTCAAGCTTGAATTGAGACATTTTTGACTTGACTTGATCAACTCTGTAAAAATGCCTTTATTGGGTGAGAGTTTTTTTTTTTTTTGAATCATCTTAATATTTACTTATAACTCAATAGTCAAATGTCACAGACAATTTCTAAGAATATATTCTCAACGAGCACTAAATACTGATTCTAACACACTAATTCTCATTCTGCTCGAATACATTTAAATACAGAAAAAATAGTCAAATATTTTGTCTAGAAACATTCGGTCTACTTCTTATAATCGTCATTATGTTGTTCAATTGCGCAAATGATAGAAGTGCAACGAGATATTATTTCAATTGAAAAATTTGTTTTTAATTAGATGATGACGAACCATATGATGAACTTAGTTAGTATTTGGAGAGGAAAATGAATTATCAAAAAGGTAAACCCGTATTAACATGATACGAAAAAACATTCCCCTGTACATTCATAATTATGACATGTGTCATTACCATTGCATTTCATTTCAGCATCATCAGTAACAAGTAAATGTAAACTTAACAAAATTGATCGTATATTGTTTTTATTGCTGCTTAACCCTTTGAGTCCTGAATTTTTTCTATTCAACCTAATTTGATGAAACCACTAAGAATGATAGAGCCAGGTGTGCTAATGAAGTTCCACTATAGGACAGATTTTGTTAATCCCATATTTTTATCCGAGGGCGGGTGCAAAATTGG
>CAJNSZ010000386.1:0-37339 GCA_905329745.1 Rotaria sp. Silwood2 | reverse complement strand
TCAAAACTTCGCAAGGTGCGTTTTTCAATGTCATCTATACACTCTATTATCCAATCAATCTTGTACGGACCTCTGCTAGCTTCTAACATATATTGAAAATATTTCTCCAGGATTCTCGAAAACTCGAAGATTTCAAAATTCTCAAGGTAGGAAATATATATCCCACTGGGCCTCAAAGGGTTAAGAAAGAAACTAAATAGTATACTTTTTCGTATAAAATAAAAGTTTGAAAATCGTACTATGACTGTGAAAGTATCTGTCGGATGTCGATTAACTTCGATTCGAATCCAATTGTAATAAGTCGTTCTCATACAAGACATTACATGACACTAATCAATTTTTTGATATGCTTCATTTATTTCGTTTTTGTTTTTGTTTTTTTTTATTGTTATATAACGACATCATCACGAAGCTCTTCATCTTGTGTTACTGAAAAAATTCATTCGCATTATTCAAAGGATTCTTTTATGCAAAAGTAGAGAGAATTCCATGATACATGTTTTAAAAAGTCATCTTATTTTTATTTCTCTTAAACTAATGAAACATGTGACCATTACATAGTGCTTCAGGTTTAGTCTAATAAGAAAATCATCAAAACAATTCAGTCTTATAAAGAATTTGATGGAGCATCTTTTATCAAAACAACATTCAAGGTTATAGGATTTATATTTGTGTTAAGATATTAGTTAAAATTAGATCATTTTATTTTGTTTTGTATACATATATATATATCAAAAACTAGATGAGCTGGAATGATCTGACTTTCATTAAATTATAGTTCATAGTCTTTAGTAGAGTGCTAGAAAGTTTTAAGTCAATCCATATATTTCTTGAAGTTTTTTGATAATGTAATCACAGCTTGTCATTTTTCATCCTTTCAAAATTATCCGACACATATTTTCATAAACTGTTGGAAGCCTATTCTAGGTTAAAATTTTCTTTATGAGACAAGGGTTAATAGAAAAAATTATGCTCTCCATGAGACGTAATTTTTTGTCGCAGCATTCTTTTGACACAAGGCTAAAGTAACCATGTTCTTTTTACCAATGCTGTGAATTTTCATCAAAAAAATGACAAAAGACGTTTTTATCATGTGATGTTCACTGAATTTTATCGTTCAATGTATCATTCAGAAAAGCACACCAGAATTCATGAAGTATTCAATTTGAATAAAAATTTTATATTGACAAATTCACTTATGCTATATACCCATTACTGTACAATAAATAGTAGCAGTCAAAAATTAACCGTAATTTGAGCTACAAACTAGATGTATATCTCACCAAACGAAGATGTATTTAATGAAGCTTAACAGAATCTGTTGTTTTGACTTTCATTCTCCACCTACAAAAATGTGACGCGCAAAAATTAGCTATATATTTGGTGAGATATGTGCTTAGACCATTACTTACAGAAAGAGATTCTCTACAAATTCACATTGTTAAAAAATTTCTTATATCACCTACAATGAGTGAATGAGACACAATACAAGAGAAAGCACATCTGTGATTGGTATATAGATAGAAGACGACCAACACAATTTTACAGTTTAAAGTATCTATTCAAATTGAATACTTGATGCATTTTGTTGCCTTTTTTATAAAACTTTTCAGCATCGATAAAAAGAACATGATTTTTTAAACTCAGTATCAAAGAAATGCTGTGACAAAAATTACACCTCATGTAGAGCACATTTTGTTTTCTATCAAAACATGCACCATTAAGAAAATTTCAACAATAGAATAGACATTGAACAGTTTGCAAAAATGATTCTTGTTAGCAATGTGAGTAAGAACGAATATAAAAACAAAAACTCCTCTTGTAATTGAATAAGAAGTTCTAAAGTCAATTCTAAATGTTACTAATCTTTAACTGGAGATCTTGAGATGTTTTGTAAAATAAAAAATTTCGTTCTGAAACATGAACAAATCTCTAAAAGAAATAGTTTTAGCAAGATCATTTTTAAGAGTTAGATATTGACGAAAATTTCATCATAGATATAGTTTGTGACATGGAATCTATTCTGAAATTCTTAGACTTGTTTATCATTGATTAAGAATTGATGAAACTATTCTGTGCTGATATAAGAACGAAGAGATCATTCGAAGTGATGTATCACTATTGAGTTCATGTTTTGGACATATAGATATAACATGTCGACTAGAATACTTCCAGACTTATAGGTTTTCTCTAGAAAGTTATGAGTAGAGTATTTTAAGATTTTTACCATAAGATAAGATATTGATACGAAAATAGAACAATGTATTTTTATACTTAAAAATTTCAGTTAAAAAGATAATATTCTTCTTGAAAAATTCAATAGATTTCAAAAACAGTTAGAAGAATTGAAAGTTGAATACTTCAAGAAAGAATCATTTATGTTGAGTGAAACATTTTGAATACTTTTAGGGTCATCAAACTTACTTATAGATAAAATTTCAGGTGAAAAATATTTTTTTACTAATATCTCATCTTATGATAAAAATCTAGTAAAATTATTGTAACTTCGTAAGAAAGATTTTGATTATGAACCGGAATTCTTTTTCAAGATATTTTAGTTGAAAGGTTTTTTTATCTGTATGCCTAAAACATAAACTTACAAGTAATACATCATTTTGGATAGCTCTTTCGCATGTTCAAGAGAGATTTTGAAGGTAATGATATGACAAGGATTTTTTTTTAAATAGCAAATAACAACCAACTGCATGAAGAGAACACTGTAGTTGTAAAAAGTTACACTTCTTCAATAAATATTCAGTATTAATTCTATTGAGTAACATGAAAAAATATGGCAGTAGATTGTAGGTCAAAGAACAAATTTCCGTATACCACGCATGTCTTCCTGACCGTCAACATTTTTCTTTCATTGTAAGAACAAAATGTCCTCAAAATACAACCGGAGGAGAAAGACAAAAGTAACCACACATGAAAAATAATTGCAACTGGGAAACGGAGGAGATCGAGAGAGAGAAATAGAAAACTAATATCCGCATTATGGAAACAAGCGACAATAGTTACAGTAAGAAAAGAAACTACTTATGAAAACTAAAGTTTTCCTAAACTAACAGATTACATTCTTCATCTATACACATTGAAGATGCTTTATTCTCTTCCTCATTTTGAAGTTTATTTGATTTCATTAAAATTCAATTAGAAACTAACAATCATGTAAAAGAATATCATAATCAATTAAGGCCTTGTTACTACAAAACATTTAAATATTTAGACCTGGATAAGATATATTCAGACGTCAGAAGAAATTAACAATGGTTCTGGTTTCAAAAAAAAGAACAATAGCAATAACGTTTGGCACGTTCTATAATAACCACATCAACAACAAATGAAAACATTTTGTTTCCACATTTTTCCATGGGTTTTTTTCAATGTTAATAATTATCAAAAGAGATTGACTTCTTGTTTATCATCGATACGTCAAGATATTCGATACAACTGACAAAGATGACCTTGATTATGAACTAAAGAAAAATAAAATATACAATTATGTTTTATTAATATTTTTTTTTTTTCACATAATAAATCTTGTCTTGATTCTACAATGTGAATATTTTCTCTTAATTGATCAAGACTTTCTCTATTACATTTCGTTGTAATAGTCCTATTGTAATGATTATTTCGTATTTCAACAAACATATTTTTATTCCACAAATTCTATCGTTTCTAATTTAAATATCAATCATTGTTAAATGATATTCCATTATTTTATATAATTTACTCAGAAAAATCGAAATTAAAGATAGTCCGAAGTTTGATCCTTCATAACAACGTCGTTTGTTTTTATTTGACGCATTGTTTTCTTGTAAGAACATTTGATAATGGTCGCCATCTTTCTGTTTGAAAAATATACTTTTCTGATGCTTCATCCGAGAACTCTCGAAGTGTAGTACCTGGAAGAGCTTGGTTGTTTTTTTTTTGACCGAGATAATGTTCATTTGATGACTACTAGAGAGTAATTAAACAAAAAAGTCTAGAATAGTTTAGTTTTCCGATCCTTCGTTCTTCAGATATCAAAATTTTCCTTCGTTTTTCGTCCCTTTAGGTCACGTGAAAAATGAACTTTTAACTTCAAATTTTGTATGAAAAAAGTTCTCAATAACATTAATTCATTGGATAAGTTGTAACTTTTCTAGTATCTTCTATCCTTAGATGTTCAATATTCGAAATTCTCTTATGTCTACAAGTAAAATTTCTTCATAAAGTTACATTCTCACAAAAGCAAAATTCTCGAAAAGTGAAGAAAATCATAGTTTCTTGTTAAAAAATTCAGTAAAATCTCGATATCTAGAGAACGAAGATCCGGAAGACGAATGACTGCTAGAAGTTTCTATTGCTCACTAGTACTCATCAAATGACTATCGTCCCGATTGAAAAATGAGTTGACACCGGGGGAGATTTCGATTATAAGCTTTTTATTATTATTATATAGAAACGCACGTCTATAAATAGTTGACGATTTCTTGAGATTTTTTTTTTTTTTTGAGTTATTGTACTTATCATCCTTTTCTCCGCATAAAAAGTAAGATTGTAAAAGAAAGAGAATACAGCAGTCTGATATATCCTCTCAAATAAAAAAGATTAAATACATATATAGGATAAGGGTCAACAGAGAATTTCGTATTATCATGAGTTATATATCTTGAAAATTTCAAGCGATTTGAATGAATCTAGGTCAAGATCGCTTTTTAAGGGTGATATTTAGCTATTTTACTCTGTCAATCCTCTTTATTCACAGAATAAAAAAAAAATACTTTACATTAGAATGGAAAACTTTTTTCCATGTAGCATATTTTTATCTAATAATGATAATTATATTTGTAACAGTTTGATTATTGACATTGATATTTTAAAGCATTATTAATGTATGGCTATAGTAATTATGTGTTTGGCAATCTGTTGTCATTGATTACTGCAACAATATGAAACATATGCTTCATCGTTGATCCTCGGACCAATGATCTTTCTATTAGGAAGCGTTTTATGTGTCTGAGACTCGACAGTTCATGGTCATGGAAATTCTTTGTATTAGGATATAATCGATTTAGTCAATAGATTGCACTCAATGAACATTAATCAAAGCATAGATCATTATATTATATAATGAATGTTTACATGAAACAGCTGTTCGGTCAGATATACTAGCAACCGAACATGTCGAGTAATACAAACGGAATATTTGTTTCTTGTAAGTGTTCTGTGCCTAGGGTACATCGCACTTTCTTTCTTTTTTTTTCCTGTTCTCGATCCATAGTATAACAATGAGCAAGAGAGAAAAAAAATACATTAGTCAGTTATCAGATGATATGCGTAGGAGAAACGAATGAATCAGATGGTGGTGTCATTTTATTGATGATTGATCGCATCTGTAAACAGCTGTTTGAAGAATTTTGCTTTTTCTTTTTTAAAGTTTTCTTTATCTGTACAAATGTACAAGCTTCATCAAAAACGAACAGTCATAAACGTATACAAACAAACACTCATCGATCTCATATGAGTGAAAAAACAGATTAAACAATCAAACCCAAAACAGAAGCAACAGAAGGAGATGCATAGCTTTTTCTATTTCTTCGTCGTCGCAGCACAAAAAAAGAAAACAACACGAGTAAAATGTAGGAGAGAAAAAAAAACAGACCGGTGTAAACAATGAAACAAAATGTTAAAACGATATTGTATGTGATGTGTTGAATCATACTATTTTCAAGAGAGAGCTAGAAAAAAAAAAAAATTGTTCGCGCGAACACACACATATATATATATAGAGAGAGAAAGAGGACAAAAGAATGTATATCACTGTCCTTTTCAAATACTTGAGCCAAACACAAAAAAAGTGCACATAAACACACACAAAATGAACATTTTTTGGTCTTGTTTCTTGAATACACACGACACACAAAGAAGAAAATATATATGTATATACTATTTACAAACAGAAAAAAAAGTACAAACCGGGATATATAAAAACGAGAGAGAGAGAGAGTGAGGGATAGAAAACTATTAATGTTGTGTATAGCGTAAAGTACGTTGCATTAAATGTTCTTGTAATAAACGAGCTACTGTTGATGGTGCTGATGATTCACTTGATATCTGTTCATGATGATGAACATCTGGACTTGATATAGATGGTAAATCTTTTGTTTTTTTAGAAATAAAATAAACAAACAAACAAACAATTATTTTTAATTAAATAATTTTATTTAATTACCTTGTTTATGTATAATTGTATCATCACTTTCATTATAAGTTATTTTTCTTTTTTTTGGTGGTTTTTGATATAAATCATCAATAGTATGATTTATAGATGTTGTTGGTTGTTGTTCATGAATATTTATTGTTTGTTGATATATTGTATTTGTTGATGATGGTGATGATGGATTTTTATTATTTGTTTGTTGAAATTTTTCATTAATCATTGCTTTTATTTGTGCTGGTAAATCTTCTTTATTATATGATGATGATGCTGTTGTTGATGATGATTGTTGTGATTGATTCATATTTGCTAATGCATCATCACCTTCTACATGACGTATAGCTTCAACAATAGTTTGTAAATTTCGTCTTGATACAGTATTATTTGTATCCACACTTTGTGTACGAAGTTGACATCGTTCAACAATAACAATACCATTATCATTATTTTGATCAAATGAATTAGTTTTATAATAACGTTGACTAGGTTGACTTTGTTTAACAATCATATATGTTGTATCTGATGTTGTTGCTGGTGTAGATGATTGTTTAACAGTTCGATAATATTTATCAATTTGCTATTAAATAAAACCAAAAAAAAAAAAAAAAAAAAAAGGAAAATTTTAGTTTGTTGGTCTTTCATTAAACTTACTGATGATGGTTGTTCATCTTTTTGTGTTTGAACATATTGTGCATGCCAATATGTATGACGATTTTTAACATCATCAAATACATTATTTACTATAGGTTTTGTTTCATCATTATTACCAAGTAGTAGAACAGTTTCATCTGAATCTATAAAAGATATTTATCAATGTCAAATTTATGTCAAGGTTAATGGATAACTAACTGTCAACAATAACAGTGGCTTTTTTTTTTTGTTCTTTGTAACCACAAAGTAAGAAACAAAACAAAAAAGAAAAAAGGAAAAAATCTTACCATTCGTTGATAAACGTCTTTGTGTTTGTAAAACACTTGTTGAATCAATTTGAAAACTTTTTATTAATATACGAAATTGTTCATTTTGAGATTGTAATTTAAGTTTTTCATTTTCAAGACTTTTTATATGATCAGCAGCTCGTTGAAGAATACATGCCTTAACAAAAAAATAAAAAATAAAACAATTGTTTTTCTTTTATTTGTTTCGCATTGAAAGAAAAAAAGATAATACATACTTTACTTAGTTTTTCACCACATGAATGAGGAATGAGAATTTTTAAACTTTGAAAACCAGTATTTATTGATTGCATACGACGACGTTCATTTGAATTAGCTATTTCACGTCGTACACGTTTTTCATGTTCTAATTGAGAATTTGGAGTCATATCGGAACTAGCACGACTAGAAAAAGAAAAACTATATATATATATATTTATTCAAACTAGATAAGATATGTGAATGCAATGTAATCTCTTCTTTTTTTTCTACTAACTACTCATCCAACATACTGACAGCCTGTCTATCCATCTGTCTATCAACACATAATATAAATTGAAGAAGTGATGACATACAAGTAGATCTGTATTTTTTCTTTCTTTATATTCGTTACTAAACTGAACTGTAGTCAATATATATGTATGCGAACGAAGAACAGAACAAACACCTTATATATGAGCGTACATACACACACACATATATACGTATACACTTGTGTATCGTATTCCAATTCAGTTCATAGCGAACGAGAGAAAATTCTTTCTTGACTATCTGCCAAACACCATTCATTCTACACACACACGCGCATGCGCACACATGCGGAAAGACACAATGTTCTTATTTTTTTTTCTTTTCTTTCTTTCGTTTTTTTTCTTTTTTCTTTTGAACATACCTAACGTGACCAGAAGTAGTTGAATTATTTGATGATAATTTATGTTGTAATGGTGATTCGGGCATTACATGTGCATACTGATGTTGTGACGATGATGATGACGATGATGCTTGATCAATTGTTGTGTCATTCACATAGCAAAAGGACATTCACGATTTGTATACGTTTGTAGTATATTTCTTTCTATAGTATAGAAAAGAGAAAAAAAAAGAAATTTGTCACACATATACATCAGATGGAGTAGACGAAGAACACAACAGCAGAAGAAGAAAAAAAGAAAATAAACATTAGTAATAGTAGGACAGGATGGGGAAATCCATTCAATACATACGAGTTTTTTCTTTTGAAAAATATCAAATTTTTGTAAATCTATTTGAAGAATAAGTTGTAGTAAAAAAGTACGTATACAACCAACAATAGCGATGCGAACAAACTTGATGATGTCGACGAGAATATGTGTGTGTGTGTATAGAGTAATAATAGAAACCAGAAAAGAGAGCGCGCGAGAGAAGAATAGAGAGAGAGAGAGAGGGAAAGGAATGCGAACGAACGACGACCAAGAAGAGAAAGCACAAACGGAGAAGAAAAAAGAGGGTATCTTATTTTTTCATTAACGGCGAATCAGCTGCACGACACAACACCCATACATAAAAGGAACGGAGAAACAGCTGCTCTCTCTCTATATCCATCCATCACATTTGTATGTATGTTAGATTGTGAGGTGGCGCATGAGCCAACCAATAGGAAAAATCATTCGTTAAGAGAAGAGAACAATTGTTCTTCGCTTCTTTTTTTTCTTCTCTCTACTAAAATCACATGATGTTCGACAATACACGCGCACTTGGCTGAATGCCAATAACATTTGTTGGATTGGCTACTGTTTGAAAATGCATCTATATTCTCTTCTTGTCGACAAAGCGAACAAACCAAAAATGATATATATATATAAAGTTTTTTTTTTCTTTCTGTACTGCTGTGTTTCTATGAATAGAAGAGACATATGAGAGAGAGAGAGAGAAAGAATGAAAAGCGACCAAGATTGTAACAACAGAAAGTTGATAATGACGATGTCTTGTCGTTCGAATGTGGTGTTATCGTTTACCACGTACCCAAACACATGAAATGGGAACAAAAGAAGAATACGTAACAGCGAGTGACCCGATTACCATTACTATTAAAAAAAGTCAAATAGAAAAAATAATTTGGCGTTTTGCCAAACTGATTCGTTGCCAACAAGTAAAATTAATGGAATGATAAAGAGAAAAATATTTAATGCAAAAAAAAAAAAGTCTTTCTTTTTTAAACCAATGTGTTATATATTTAGCACGTGATAAGAAACCAAGTTTGTTCTGGCAATGAGCCAGATATAGAAGTAATTCAAGAGAAAGCAAATAACATTACAAAAGTGTTTTACTTTGGCCTTTTCACTTGACAACACAATTAACTGAATATGTGAACAATTATAAATACGAATCAAACATTATACATACACATTTTCATGTCATCAAAAAATATCGAATCGATAAATCAAATTTGTACGCATACATATACACTGAAAGACATATACTGATTAAATTGATGAATTGGATAATTTTTGCTCTTATACATATTTATCTAATATGTTCTTTCTGAGAATAAAATTCTTTCAGATAGTGAATCAAATGTATTTAATAGATATTTTATATCTGTTTTAATTTTTCGAATGTAATGATATACGATGTTATCACATAGTATTAAAAAAGAAGTTCCAATGAAAGTAATTATATGTTTCATTATATCATTATACGTAGACAAAAAGAAAGTTTTTAGATAATTTAGTTTCATGTAAAAGATACATTTATATTATGATATTAAATGAAGAGAAAAAGAAATACATATTGACTCTATAATGATGTAATATGTTATCATTTTTCTTTTATTGTTATATAAAAATTTAATCTTGTAAGATCATTTTACTATATATGTTTTAAGTTATATTTTAAATCGTTTCGTATAATAATCAATGATTTTAATAATATAAATTATTTAAGATTAAAAAAAAAAAGAAAATCATATTTAATATATCATGTAAATTGATTGAGAATAAAATTGATAGTTAGATAAATTATATTTGCAAATAGATCTATAAAATTTCTTTTCGTATAGATAAACTTTTATGACAGTAAAAAAATGTATAGTACTTTAGAACAATGAATATAAAAAAAAATCGTTACTTATACGTATTTGAAGAGTTTATCTAATATATCCTTTATTTATAGATTATAAGTTTAGAAATGATATAAATAATTTTTTTCTTTAATTATCTTTTGTCGTTAACTGATGTTTATTAAGACAGGAAGATGGCATTTTTACATTTTATTGAAATAAAATGTTGAATTTCTATGGTAGTTACTGAACAGAATATTTTTTGTTTTATACATCGTAGTAAAGACTAATCGGTCTTATACGAGCTAAAAGTCTTTTCTTTTCCTTAAAAGAACCTATTATTACATATATTCTTGAATGGCAACTCAATCTCATATTGTATAGATCAAAATTTCATTTTTATTAATATTATATCATATGTGTTAATAAAAATGATGAGAACAACAAATCTTTTGACGATTCAACTCTATTCAACTGAAGTAAAATCGATGTTTGGGACAAGCGAAAATCACTACTGGTATTCTGTCATCTCATCAACGAATTAGTATTAGATACACATAATAGAGATGTTCACAGGTCAAGGTGATCCTATCTTGTCCTACAACAGACTAGAGTCAGGTCTTTATACTTTCCAAATCAGAACATGAAATTTTCAATTTTTTATCTTCAAAAGAGCGTTTTTTGACTGTCAAAAATCAAAGATTGACTACAGAGAACCATACCAAGTAATATTTAGAGTTTTTACCTATAGATTTAAATTCAAATGAGAATAGGAGAAAAAAATAAATAAAATAACCATAAAAAAACTGTATTAGTATTTTTTTATTTTCGTTCTTGTATTACCTTAACGCAAAAGATTAACTTATCAATGCTATATCATTTGATTCTGATGATGACACTTACTTATTGTCTGTTGTTGATCTTAATGATACATAAAATTTGTCTCCAGCTAGTTTTTTCTCAATGACTCGACTTTATCTTCTTATAATCCTGAACAATTAAAGCAAATTCTTATTGGAAAGAATCTAAAGGTTTCACGTTTAAAATAGTGATTCAACAAATGCATCAAGCCCTTAAAAGTGTACTCTTGAAATGTGTAAACGTTATTGCTTTTGAACTCGATTGAAAACTAAAGTACCGCTACATGAAAAATCCTAGTGGATCTTTTTTCTTCATCATTTATATATGATTTGAAAGAGCTTAACGACTTAGTCATGAATATATAGTTTTCTTTTAATTTCGATTCGATCACCGTTATGCTAAAACAAACTCATAAAAGTCTCGAATGATTGAAAAATATTATCTAATTAGATTTAGAGACAATTAGAAAAAATACTATCCGATATAGATAGCTGCAACATGTCTCGTATGACGTATTTGTGAGTAATATTGTAAATCAATCTATTTTTTTTTGTCACAGGGTGTGTGAGTGAGTGTGGGCAGACAGAAGGTAATGTATACACACACACAAGCACATCCATATTCATCAATCATTCGCACAAACACTTTTCATTGGTCTTCAGATTTCATTTCTTTTTATAACTAACACACTTAAACAGATGTGATTTATTATTATGAAGTTCGCATGCTCCTCTAACAAATAACATCAAATCGAGTGAAAAAAATGTAATCGAAACATTAACTTCTTTAAAATTGACCATTGATTATAGGCTTTGATGTGACCAATTAATCGAAAAAAAAGGAAGAAAAAGAATTCGTCGTGTATCATACAAATTAATTTTTTCGCAACATCAGAAATTAGTGACATCGAATTTCGTCTATAGAGTGTTTCAAAAGTCTAGCGGAAAAGTTAACGTAAATATCTCTATTACAACTCAAGGGATTTGACTATGCTTTTTAATAATATGATAGTATATTGTTTAAAGTTTTATTTCATATAATTTGGTTGACAATAAATATTCAAAATGGTTTCCATCAAATGAGATATCTATAATGCCATCATTTGCGAAATCGTTAAAAAAAATACTGCAGAAAGTTTATTTTCGAATTAATATATTTTCGTTGATGGTTCTCATTTTGATTTCAATCAGATCTTTATATATGACTTATACACATTGGTTTTCATTTAATATTTATCGACAATCTCTTAGTTGTTGCTATTTTCTAATATTGGTATCAAAGTGATCGAATGTCAATTCGATCTTATTAGTCTTCTTTGTGAAGTTGTGAGACCTGACCAAGTTCCCAGGAGTCTGGAACTCAATGGTGTAACGACAAACTGGATTGTGTAGCTTGCCATCACTCTTGGCAATGATATTTATTAGCTACTTCGTATATCCAGAGTGTGTCTATTGCACATTCAACACAAGTTTATATATGATAGAGAAACAAAGAGAGAGAGGAAGAGGAAAGAGGAAGAGCAGCGGGCCGTGACGCATATATCGGCACAAATGGGAATTGGTAACTCAAAAGGTGTGGGTGTAGGTAGGGTCCTCAAGTACTATTTTTGAAAAAAAATTTTTTTTTTATGCAGAAACAGACTTTTTTGTTGGAAAAAAATTTTGGAGTGTTTACAAAAAATTTTTTTTTCTCAAAAAGTCCATTTCTGCATGAAAAAAATTTTTCGCAAAAAAGAAAATTTGACTTGAGGACCCTACCTACAGCCACAGCCACACCCGCACCCTTTGAGTTCCCAATTCCTATTCAGTTTCCGACTCCTGGGAACTTGGACACTGCTGGAAAATATACAGAACGAAACCTCAAAGAACATACTGCCATATTATAAACAAAATAGTTAGATTGTTTGAATTGCATAAGAGATATTTTCGTTAACTTTTCCGCCGGGCTTTTCAAACACCTTGTTTTTCGAAAACTCAAGGTGCATATATAAAATAAGCTTTCTATTGTAGATTGTAGAGATTTTCCCATTGCACCTTGTGGCATATTTTTTTAAATAAAACGTATTAGATACTGAAAAAATAAAATACAAGAAGACGGTCACTTATTATGGTCCGCCCATTCATGATACCATCGACTGAAGAAAGTTATATGAAATAAAATGAATTTGTTTGCTTGTACGTGTAAAGTCACGTGTACCCATATATTTCGAAGGATCTTGAGTATTGTCCTGCATCACTATTTCATCATGACAACAAGAAACGAAGACTGTTCCGTAATAGTTCTCATGGTGGGCGTGAAAAAATAATTTTTTACCTGTAATTTTGTGTTTAAAACTTTTAGCTCTTCAAAATGGCATATAAAGGTCGAGAATACGATGATCTACGACAGAGAAAACTGCAGCACATTCATCGTGACTAAATTGTATCCTCGACTTTTATATGTCGTTTTGGAGAGCTAAACATTCTGAATGCAAAATCACAAGTAGAATTAGTTTTTCACTTTCAACATGAAAATTATTATCGAACAATCTTTGTTTCCTTTCGTCACGACGGAACAGTCACGCAGGACATTATTGACAGACGACAGTTATCGATGTTGCTCATGTGTAGGAGCGTTGCATGCTCCTATCTCTTTTCGTGTTGCCAACGAATTTTGTAAGGGTTAATTAGTGTTTTTCATGTGTTTGTAGCACTCCTCAACGATTAGAATGACATAGCACACGCTTCAGAAAGCTCTGACAGACGTTCGTACAGGTCTGAGCACTTGTACGACGCTGTCACATCCCTCTGGATTGTGTACCATATGGTTCGATCTAGACTGAAGATAAACAGAAACATGGGACTGGAAAAATAAATTCATGAGGGAATAGACAAAAGTAGAGTAATATCTATCATTTAACGAAAGCACAACGCATCATTAGTATTTGGAAATTTAGATAATATTTTCGTTCACTGAAAAACCTTTCCAATATTAACGGTGATAGAAAGTTATTAATCAACGTACGAAACAGTCCTAAAACATTGATAGGATATTAACAATAATAGAAAAATAATTCTATACAGCATGCAGCCACAAAAAAATATGATGCTAATGAGAAATTTCTCCGAGCCATACTTCCCTGGATTACTTGATGGTATCAAATGCACTTGATCAGAACTATTGGCTATACATCATCATGCAGTACCTCACCATAGACTTCGGACACTTTCATAAGAGAAAACAATGACGGAGTAGATAACTGATGAATATAAGGCGTTTACACAGTTACTTGAAAAATCATAATGATGAAATCCTAGGATCAGTGCTTTCAATAATTACTTGCTTTACATATGATCTAATTATTTCGTCTTAATTGGTCATTGGATAATAAACTGCAATAGCAAAAATAAGTAAATCGAAAAAAATCATATGCAATCAACCATCCCGTCAACTCTCAGTCAAAGTTTGCTCGAGAAGTACGAAAAAAAAAATTTCACAAGTATACATATCCATATTTTACCATAAGGCAAATAAAATTAAACAAAACGCAAAGTAAACTGTAATTCGTCACCATAATGCTTTCACAGTGTATGATTGCATTGTATTACTTTGTACAAACAAGTAATTGCATAGCAATCAGAAATTTATGACGCTAAACTATTGTGCACTCGCTTACATAAAAAAAAGTGCACTCAACGCACCATCCAATCAATATACATTTTCACATAACAAAACACTCAAGAAAAAAAACATTTTCATCCATGTCGACCAAAAGTATTCAAACTCTTGTTACACTACCAGTAGAAATCGTCTACCGAGTTTTCGATTTTCTTGACGATTTCAATATTTTATGCTCGATACAAAACGTTTGCAAACGTATGAATGCAGTTGTCAATACCTACTGTCGATATCAGGTAAAAAATAAATATATCTATAAAAATTGACTTTCATCATCATTAAAACATTATTCATTTATCTAAGATATCAATCTATATATCGTCACCATAGAGTATTTTCCCAAGGCTGATCGCCCAGTACTAATTCGAATCGATAGATAAAAATTACATTTCAAAGATCATCATTGAAATCAAACTAATGAAAAGACTGCTTAGATCAATCCTTTCCACGAGCAATGTCTTTAAAACAATATTGCATTACCGATGCACAGCTACTTATGAACAGTTCTTCCCATTGTTCACCAGCTAAAACAAAACCCACAATTCTCACCATATTTAATAAACAAACGAAGCAGTCAAAACCGTGTAGTGAACGTAACAGTATAAATAGTTCTCACCATTGATGAGAAATTTCTGTTTTTCTACACTAATAATTTCCGAGCATAGGGTCTTATTATTTCAACAATTTTCTGTCAATGCTGCACTTCGACAGTTTTCCCAAAGCTCCGAAATTGCCTCATGTATTCCACAAAAGTTTCAACGTAATCTACATGCCCTCCAATAATTCATATACACCCTGACATTTTCGACTACTTCTTCTCTAAAAAAAAGGGTGCATTTCGCTCTCAATTAACGAAAACAAACATCCAATCGAAGCAAAAGTTAGTTGATACAGGTCCATTCCGATATCCCTTTGCAAACTCTTCCTCACACAGACACTCGCCACGCTGCACTTCAGTGGCAATCAAATTGACGATAGAAGAACAAAACGTCTTGCTGAAGCTCTCGAACAAAATCAAGTAATATATCCATCTTCTATAATTATCATTAACCAGCTGCTCAAAACAGACACTCACAACATTGGATCTCAGTTGCAATCAGATCAGTGATCAAGGAGCTCAATATTTTGGCAAAGTTTTCGAACTAAATCAAGTAACGTCGTCATCTTCTCTATTCATCTTGCATTGTCTCTTTCAAATTAGACACTCACTACACTAAACCTCAGCGGTAATCGAATCCATCATCAAGGTGCACAGCATCTTGCCAAAGCACTGGAACAAAACCAAGTAATATCCTTACCTTCTCTATATCTTATTCACTGACTACTTATAATAGATACTCATCACACTTGACCTCAGTCACAACGCAGTGGGTTATCAAGGAACACGACATTTTGGCAAAGCTCTTCAACAGAACCAAGTAATATCTTCATCTTCTTTACCCTTCATCCATCTTGCATTCATAACAGACACTAATCACACTGAACCTCAGTTACAATGCAGTCGGTGATCAAGGAGCACAATATCTTGCCGATGCTCTTCAACAAAATCGAGTAATAACTTTATCTTCTCTCTTTATCACTCACTACCTGTTCAAAACAGACATTAACGACACTGGATGTCAGTGGCAATCAAATTAGCGACCAAGGTGCTCAATATTTTGGCAAAGCTCTCGAACTAAATCAAGTAATTTCTTCATCTTCTCTATTTATCTGGCACTGTCTGCTTAAAATAGACACTCATCACACTAAACCTAAGTGGAAATGAAATCAGTCATCATGGAGCACAATATTTTGGCAAAGCTCTCGAACAAAATAAAGTAATATCCTCACATGCTCTATCTATCATACACTGCCTGTTCAAAACAGACATTCGCCAAACTTGATCTCAGTTTCAATTTAGTCGGTTATGAAGGAGCACAGCTTGTTGGCAAAGCTCTCCAACAGAATCAAGTAATATCTTTACCTTCTCTATCATTCATTAACCGTGGTTCAAAATAGACACTGATCATACTGAACCTCAGTTACAATGTAATCGGTGATAAAGGAGCACAATATCTTGCTGATGCGCTTGAAAAAAATCGAGTAATATCCACACTTTCTCTATTTATCACTCACTACCTGTTCAAAAACAGACATTAACAACACTACACATCAGTGGAAATCAGATCAGTGATCAAGGCGCACAGCATATTGGCAAAGCTCTTGAACTAAATCAAGTAATATTCTCACCAACTCTATTTATCTTGCATTATTTGTTCAAAACAGACACTCACAACACTTGACCTCAATTACAATGCAGTCAGTGATCAAGGAGCAGAACATCTTGCCAATGCTCTCGAACAAAATCAAGTAATATCCGCACCTTCTCTATTCATCATTTACCGCTTGCTCAAAACAGACACTCACCATACTTGATCTCAGTTACAATGCAGTTCGTTTTCAAGGAGCACGCCATCTCGCCAAAGCTCTCGAGCAAAATCAAGTAATATCCTCATCTTCTTAATTTATTATTCACTGCTTGTTTAAAACAGGCACTAAAAGCATTACATATCGGTCGTAATCAAATCGGTGACGAAGGAGCACAATATTTTGGCAAAGCTCTCGAAAAAAACCAAGTAATATCTTTACTTTCTTTGTTTATCTTGCATTGCTCATTTAAAACAGATATTAACGACACTCGACCTCAGTTTCAATGGAGTCGGTGATCAAAAGGCACAGAATCTTGCCACTGCTCTCGAACAAAATCGAGTAATATTCTTATCTTCTCTATCTATTGTTTACTGTCTATTCAAAACAGAAGCTCACTACACTCGATCTCAGTTACAATGCAGTCGGTGATCAAGGAGCATATTATCTTGCTAAAGCTCTCGAGCAAAATCAAGTAATATCCTCATTTTCTGTATGTATCAATCACTGCCAGTTTAAACAGACAGTGCCAGATAAATAGAGAAGATGAAGAAATTACTTGATTTAGTTCGAGAGCTTTGCCAAAATATTGAGCACCTTGGTCGCTAATTTGATTGCCACTGACATCCAGTGTCGTTAATGTCTGTTTTGNTGAAGTATGTATTGTTTTCATGTTATTATCATGAATTATTGTATCCAATTTTTTCACAATTTGATTGTCTTTGCAGTGCTGTTGGTGAAAGAGAAAAGTTGTGTTAATCTGTACCATTTATTATAGGATGATCCTATATTTCCATGATTACAATGTCCATGAGCGTGTTCAACAAGGGGGAAACAGCTGATTATTGATTAGGTTTGATTAAGAGTGATTAGAAGTGATTAGAAGGGATTAGGAGTGATTAATAATCAAGCCTAATCAAGCCTATAGATTTGATTAGGCTTGATTAGGCTTGATTAGGCTTGATTAGTAATCACTCCTAATCATTCCTAATCACTTCTAATCACTCTTAATCAAACCTAATCAATAATCAGCGGTTTCCCCCTTGGTGTTCAAGCATTCATTCAAGCTGTCCATGAAGAGGTTCGTTTTTACTAATGAATGGTAAAAAGAAAGAATGGAACTTATCAATCTGATAAAATCATATGTATAAACAAATCGTTGATTTCTGAGCGACAGAAAACACGCTTCCATATATCTGACACAGAATCTTATTTAACGTAACAGGATCTGATTTTTAGAAGGTGAGTGAAATATTCAACAATCTTTAATATTCATGGAAATAATAATGATATATGAATAGCTTTGTTAAATCTTAAAATTTCGTTTTAATCAAATATGAATTCAAAATATATCATAATTTGTAGATCTTTTGAAATAATTTATGCCTTTTTTTTGTTGTTTAATGATTTAAAAAATGTCGTAACACTTTAATTAGGAACAAACAATAACAAGCATCTTCTTTTCTATAGGTACAAGGTTATGCTACTAATCATATAATTTTTATGACTTTCGGTGGCGATTTTCATTACGAAATTGCACCTGAAGCTTTTAAAAATATAGACAAATTTATTAAATATGTTAATGCTGAGGTACATATATTTGTTTTAAGCTTTCTTCCAAATAAGCTATGCTTTTGATTTTAATAAATATAAATAGCAAGCCATGAATGGTAGCAATGTTAACATTTTCTATTCAACACCATCATGCTATTTATATGCTTTGAATAAAGTTGATCGTGTTTGGACTACGAAAACGGATGATTTTTTCCGTATGCTCGTTATTCTCATGGATATTGGACAGGTTATTTTACTTTACGAGCAGCTTTGAAACGTTATGAACGTCATTCAAATAATATTTTACAAGCTGCAAGACAACTCAATGCATTTGCTAATCTAAATCAACGAAATAATATTTTCATTTTAAGTAAAATATATTTTATTTTTATATTTATACTGAAATAATTTGCCTGTTATGAAATATAGGTGAAACCATGGGTATTGTTCAACATCATGATGCTATTAC
This sequence comes from Rotaria sp. Silwood2, assembly GCA_905329745.1. Classification (NCBI taxonomy): domain Eukaryota; kingdom Metazoa; phylum Rotifera; class Eurotatoria; order Philodinida; family Philodinidae; genus Rotaria; species Rotaria sp. Silwood2. The sequence continues at coordinate 18,218 of CAJNSZ010000386.1, read as the reverse complement.
TGGTACAGAAAGAGAAGAAGTTGCTTTTGATTATGCTCAACGATTATCTGATGGCATTGCTGTAGCCGAAGTATGTTGAAATAATAAGTTTTATAGAATTACTGTATATTTTTGGACAAAAATAGTGAGTATAAATTAAAGTTGAAGTTTTTTCAGCTTTCTCTCTGTGTCCTTGAAATCGGGCGAGGGAGAAAGAAAGTTCAAGATTATTCGGTATGTTTTCATAGCGATGAGAAAAGACGCGTCAATTATAATAGTAACTAGATCTGGAAAATCATTCTAAGAATTTGAGATTTCTACTGTAAATTCTAACTAGTCTAAATATTGAGGATTCTTGTATGTAATACAATGAAATATGATGAGTGAATCTACGAAATGAAGAATAAAATTACATGTGCCAATTCGTAAAACATCTATGATATATATTATATTTAGACGAAAATAAGTTAGGTTATGAACATGTATGTGACAACACAAATAAGTCTTTTTTGGTATAGTGATATTAAATGATATCTAATAAATTCATCGAATAATAGTTCTTAATACAAATATTTTCGAAATGACAAAATTTTTAACCATACGCACCAGATATAAAAAGTGTATTATTCTTGATTTATTCATTTATGTGGCATTCTGTCTAAATAAGTAAGCTTGACCTAAAACAACATTTTGTACTGAAAAAAAAATTCTATTTCTAAAGTTTCGAACATCTTTTTCTTGTATAAATTATAATATGCTTCAAAGTGTATTCCACCAGCATCAAATCAATTTCTCTGTCAATTATCTAACATTAGTCAATGTTTAGAAATCGATGGACAAGAACGCGTAAAGATATAATCATCTTATTTGCTTTTATTCTTTGTTTCTTTGAATAGTTTACGTTGACACTTTGGAATCCAACGATTCATCCAGTTGTTCAACATGTTCGTGTACCTGTTAAAACAGATTATACGATTCATGATCCAACAGGACAAACAGTTTTATCTGAAGTACTTGAAAAGAAAATATAATGTGTTGACAATTTTTCTTGTTTTCAGCTAATTCCTATTTCACAAGCAATACAGAACATTCCGGGTCGAATAAGTGTTACAAAAAAAAGCAAATTATTTTCAAAGCTAGTTTGCCAGCTCTTGGTTTTAGCACGTACTATTTCGAAAAGAAGCGTGAGACATTTTATTTTCAATATTCTTTCAACTTCCTTAGAAAGAAAATTTTGTTTTTGTAGTTGATGAAAAGAAACAAAAACAGTCTAAAATAAACATTACATATAACGAAGCATGTGTTTTACAAAATCAAATAAGATAAGAAATCAAATACAGGATGGCGCAAAAGTCACTTTAACGAAAAAAAATTGAATATCTCCATTACAACTCGAGTAGACAAGCTGATTTTTTTTATCAATGATAGAGGCATATTCAAGCTTTATATTCACAATGACATGCCTAGAGAGATCCTTTGCTAAGAATTACTATTGATCTCAACAAAAACAAATTTAAGTCTGAGCGAAGTTTCTGATCATATTTGTGTAACATAAGTTCAATTCTGTTTTGTACTTTCTCGATCATCCTTGTCCACATATGTTCGTCATTTTTTATCATATATTCAGTGTGTAATTCTAGCTGAAGGCTCATGTGTTTGCAGATCCAGAGATAGGATAGAGAAAGAAGAACAGATGTGAACATGCGTAATCGAGAAAGCACAAAACAGAGTTGAACTTATGTCACATAAATATGACCAGAAGCATCGCTCAGACTACCCATATGAACTATCGTAGAGGGAAATGCGAAAAAAATGTATAAATGAAGGATACACGATAGTCAAGTGTTCATTTGATTATTTATATTTCATCTCTTGATAAACTGATTGTTCAGAGTAGATTGTTTTTTTCCCTATCTGTGACGAAGTAAATTTGTNAGCGGAAAAGAGAAAATCTGGCCTACCGACAAAATATCGATGTACACACAACAGGCTGATGCTTGAAATGAAACCTTGTTTCATAGTGAACTCTGTTGCGGGCTATCCTTGTACTTTCACGCATACTGGTATAATGTTTCACTGTTGATAACAATAGTCTCACTGATGGGATTCTGAAAACTGTGTTTTAAATAAATTCGTGTGTAATCAGTGGGACAAGTCTTGGTGTCAGTTGTTTTTTTATATGAATATCATAATAGAGCAGGAAAGTGAAAAATATAGACCGATATAGAGCGGTTTCGACCGGTTTAGATCGGTCAGACCGGTATATACCGATAGACCGGTCGATCCAAAATCCAGATCGGTACCGGTTCCATCTCTGGCCCTCGGATTCTCACTTTCCGATGGGTCGAGGGGTCGGTGATGGATCAGTAAAATATGGATTATTTGATGAGTCGAATAATTTTATCCGATGGGATCAAAATGAAAAAGGACTTTTTCATATTGATGTCTCATTTTCGAGTCGTCGAAACCTATGGAATAAATGTCGATGAGAAGATTAGAACATGGGTACATACGTTAAATAGTCGTTGGACATCTAAACTAAATATGAATTATGCTTACTCCATGAAATTTATCTTTTCAATTATTAGACGGATAGTAATTCGAACTTGTTTGCACATTTGCTAGAAATTTTGAAAATTACAAAAAAAAATTTCATCGAAGGAGAATGCATTTGAGATGTGTCTAAATAATGAATCGGCTGTTCTTCAAGTTTCCGATATCCCATGAGTAGCTTATTTAAGAAAAAATTGACTTCCATGATAAAGTATAAAATCAATATTTATTAATTTCGTCAAAAATTCATAACGCAATATTCGTTATAATTTTGTTTTGGTCAACATCATTTTACATAGCGGTCTTGCTTGTCATTTTTGCTCGTTTAATATTAAACGCTTTTTAGAAAATTACGAAATTAAGGAAAACATGTGTCCAACATTCATCACTCCTCTAAGTTAGCTGAATGGAGCAGGTATTTGTAAATATCTTTTTGAATAAGTTTCACAAAAGGAAAATTAAGGTTCACCACTTGCAAGTGCTATTATTCTAGACTTCTTTCTGCTGAAGCGCTCCATACGGTTCTTCCGATAGGTTTCTTCTTCTCGGGTACTAGAAACTCCGATGAGTGTCGAGCGGTCTAAAAGTTCTTGATGAGTCAAAAATAGATATTCGATAGGATAATTTTCGAATGCTCAGAATCCGATGACTATTGATGGGCTCGAAATAGAAACAGAATGAAAAAAAAATAGATATATTATATTTTAGAGCACTCATCGCACACATCGCATGCTTTTTAATGTCTGCTTGGAATGGTTTATATTGAATTTTTTTTAAGAGAGATTCTATACGTAGCTTTTTCGTTCATTATAAATTAAAAATCTTGGAAAAAGAATATAAATAAAAGTTCTAAACGACAACTATAGAACTACATATGATGGTGATAATATAAATCATTGTTACATTATAGAAAGCCAGGTTTTTTTCGGTATATATCGTCGATATATTGAATTATATAAAACTAGATATGTATGAACAAATTATAATGGAAAAAATATTTTAGCTAAAATATATCTAAAACAAATAATCTATTATTGAAAGGTACTTTTTAACAAGAATGAATGTGAAAGAGCTTAAGTTCGATCGTTTCGTAAAACTGTCCAATCTTATTTATGTCACAGTAGTGGCATCCATATCGAAATGAAATCTTTCTTTTGATTTCAAATCTTCATAATTATGCTAAATAACTGTGCAGAAATTATATCTGATTCTCAGTTTCATAAAGTCTGAAAAGTTTCTTGAATTAAATCAAAATTCATAATCAATTATCGAAATCGGCTATAAACGCGGTTTCGTCGCTCCGATTTATCACTGTTTTTTGAGCGACATACGATTAATTGCGATTTAACGCCGAATTTTCGATAAGTCACCAAAATCGCGGCGATTTTCATGACATGGACACCTAGTCGAAATATTTCGTAGAAATGTGATGAAAAAATGTTAACCCCATCTATGATCGAAAGCTATTAACAACTTGATAGAATATTTGAAGATAATATATCTTGGTTTCGACGTCATTTTACAATAGAAAAATAATATTCCAGAGATCAGATAGATCGTCAAGTCATTGCGGATTGTAGCTTCTAATTAAATGTTAAACCAATTCTTTTTCCAGTGAAAAAAAGAATCAATATTGAAACAAGTTGAAAATCGATATGTTTAGTGTTTCTGAATACACATTACAGAAAAAATAACCAAGAAATCTTTTATACACTATTGATACAAAAATGATTAAGATTTCATTCTTTAATATTTGGTTTTGTGTCAATGCATATTCAGCTTAGTGAATGTAAAAGAAAAGAAACTATTTTCTAAATATCGTCAGACATTATGAGGTTTTGAAATCCTAGAAAAAACATACTTCGAAAAGGAAAAGACACCAAACTTACGAGAGAATATTCCCAGGTGTTTGAGCGCTTTTGATTCAACACTGATGCATCTTATAGACTTCAGTAAATTGTGTGTACCCTAAAAAGAGTTTGTGCCCGTGGTCTGTTTCTGAAGAGATCGAGTGTTTTTAGTTTAGTCTTATATATGGATATTTACACGTTATGACGATCACATTGTATGAAAACGATCTTCAATTCTGACGAAATTTTCAGTGTTATAGAGCTTTCAATTTTAAAAACTTTGACAAAAAACTGTTTTCAAAACACTATTGTTTTGACGAAGATACACTCGAAATACTCTATGCATAAAAGGCCAAAATTCCCCAGAAAACCAATTTCCGGGCAGTTTTTCAGCTTTTCTGCATAGAGTAATTCGAGTGTATCTCCTGGTGTGTGTGTGTGTGGATGTGAGGTGTCGGTGTGAGTCCGGATGTGGCTTTTGACATTCCCTTCACTCACACCCACACCATCGGGACTGACCAATTTCATATGGGATGTGGTAAGAACATAAGATGATGTCCTGCGCTACATACTCATATAAAGCTTGTGAACAGTTTCCATTGTTACTCAGTGTCACATAATGGCTTTGAAGTAAAATGGACTCTGGAACAATTTGCTATGGAGCTCCTCGAACAACAACCAACCTGAACTTTGTAAAAAGTCCAGGTATAGTCAATTATCTTGAATCAGCTTTGCTTATTCGAGTGAACAACAGCAACAAAAAAACGTGTCCCTAGATCAGAGGAACACGCTACTCGAAGATGAAAAGTCACCTATGAATAGACATATCAAGTAGGAGCGTGTTTATCTCTATTCCAAGAGTATTTGAGCAGAACCGTCACGAACACGCTTTTAAAGTTCCTCTCAAACGTATTCTGTAGGTTCTTTTAGCATTTTTCAGAAATGTTTTGTGAAGACTCTTTTAGTGTTCTTCTCAATTGCGCTTCACTGTTCAAGAATCATTGTTCGTAAACAATATTCTGCCACATTAGAATGAGGTGTTTGATACCACAATTGCCTTCCAAAAGAGTGCTAAAAACGTCTTCAGAACGTATTTTTGGATTCAAACAATGAATTCTTATCCTTTTTTTTGTTGTCATCATTTTTTTCTATGGGTTTCAAGGTATAATTTACTAGTTAATTGTGATATACGTAAACTTATATAAGTACTTTTGCAGTTTTTCAATCGAAACATTTGACATATCACTGAAATTATTTATTACAAGAAAATTCAATGACTGAATCACAATATGTTTTCTTGCTCGGTTTAAATGACAACAGCAACAAAACATAACATGTTGAATCACAATTTACAACATCAAAATAGTTGGTTTCGTAAGTGATAGTTGATTAGTGTTGGTTTATTTTTGTACTAATGTCATCGTATTATTAAACCTTGTTGTTAGATGAAAACCGTTTGTCATTAATATTGAATTGACGCGAATGCCACCATTGATATGTAAGATTCTGTATAGAAGTTGAAGGAATACTTCTCTATAAACGCGAGCCGATAGAATGAAGAGAAAAATGGGTGTAGAATAAGAAAAAGCAAAGGCAAAACCAGCGATGATAGTGCCAAAGATAAAGCTGGACGAAGGTTGATATCCTGTCGGTAACTCTATAATAAGATACATGACACATATGGGCATGTTGAGAACAAAATAAGTAGCCACTTGAAGAAAAAGCATGCGAACAAGTTGACTTTCCGTGCGACGATAGGACGCTTTGACTTTAGGAAGAAATCGCATTTTTTTCGTATTAAAGATCGTTAACATGCCGAACAATGCCATGAGACATGGTGCAACAACATTGAAAAGGATGGTTTGCAGAATGACATATATTTGATGGTAGACAGCTTTTGTTCGAATACCACATCCAAGATAATCATCAAAGCGTAACTCACACAACACAAGAGTGTTGATATGAAATAAAGACCAAAACAGAATGACAAGCAAAATTGCCCATCGAGCTACAATTGGATTACTCCAATTGCGTAATTGAACATTTGTTGAACTCGCACAAAATCTATCGAATGATGCGAGAACAATAAAGTAGGGTGACATTAGTGCCAATACAGTCGAAATATAAGTGAGAAATTTACACCAAAAAAGTGAACTATTTGCTGGATATATTTGATAAGCAGTGGTCAGTAAAGAATAAATAAGAAAAATGCAATAGAGGAGATTATTGCAACCTAGTGCCAGAAAATAACGGGAACATGAATGATGTCGTAGAGCGGGCCGAGTAAGTATAATAATATTGAGAGCATTGCCTACAACGCCGACAATAATGATAATAGGCAAAATGATTTTTGCTAGTGTTATGGCGAGTGTTTCCAGAGAATCAGTCATAATGTCTCTACTCCAGGTTAAGTTGAATTATAAAAAAGTGTAAACAAGTAAATAATGTTTTGAATTTTAAGAACAACTCGTAGAATTGAAGATCTCAAAGTAAATGACAAGATTTATTGCCAGTAATCTAATCTGACTAATTTTCATTCTATTTTTGTATTCATATAAAAAAAGAATAAAAAAAAATTAACCTTGACATTTTTACTAATAATGATAATGTGCTGCCATAAAAAGATTCAGTAATAACATGTTTACCCTTTGGGCTTTAGAGTTCCTGGACAAATTTATTAATCTACAATTTTTATCCACTATACAAATCTGTCATCTCGATTTAACTGACGCAGTTCTCATGCTCAATTTCATTTCATATTCATTTCATTCAATATAGTTTGTGTACAGAATGCAAATATGATCAGTTTGATTGATGATCATTCGTTCATTAGAATCGAAATGCTAGTTTCTACTAACTATCTAAAAATCGGTTATCAATATATGAGCCAGTCTATGTAAACGATGGCTAATTCTATTCAATTTAATATGATTTATTGGCAAAACGTCTTTTTTAAACTTTTGACAGAAATTATTTTCTTGAAGATATGACAGCAATAATTTTTAATGAATTGTTTTTGATTAAAAGTCTTAAAATTGGAATCACTGAGAAACCTGCACATTGATGACTCAATATTTCGAGAATGGCTCGATTGATTACACTAAAAGTTTTCTTGAATATACATACGAATAAATTCACACGGTTAAATCTTTGGTTTTCACATGAATTGAACTTATACATGCAAAAAATCATTATTTTTGCTCAATTTGGTGGTTTATATCTCAGAAGCAAAATGAGATAAGCGTCTGAGATTTTTGCTGTACACAAAATTGAACGGACTTAAATGTTGACTGAAATTTTCAGCTCCATAGTGTTATATATTTGCTCAAAGGGGATATCTTGATAATACGTTGATCCTAAAGAAAATATCGTTGTTCTGTTGATGTTCTCTTCCAACGAGATCTACTTAAATAAGATAACATTTCAGTGTATGATTCATATTCTCGCGAAAGAATCCAGCATCTTTAGGAACTCATAACTGAATGTCGCTACTCGTATCTTGTTATGGATGTGTTTCATGTTCACACTCACACTCAGAAACGATCATTACACAGCTTTAAAATGAAAACTTCAAAAATCAATTTACAATAGGCAAAAAAAATTGCTAATAAGAGTCGATATAGATTTATTCACCGAATTATGCATTTTTTTTCATGAGATTGATTGAAATGGTTATCGGACGAATACTATTTGCTGTTATAATTTGTTGAATTTCGTCACTATACTTGATTGGAAGGATTTACTTGACAAATCGAATATGTTTCTCTCGATAGAATATACCAAATAGCCATTGTAGCATATTACAAATACAAAGGAAATTTAATGATAATCAAAGAAAAAAGCAAAGTAAACTGTGGCGTATAGCCTGTCGGCACTACCGGCATTAAATAAATGACGCATGTGAGTATAGTGAGTATAATCCCATGTGCTTCGAACCGGCAAAAATCTCACAGTTAACCGACTGTAAACACGGTCAGTCGACGGTAAACCATAGTCAACCCACGTTTCTTTACCACTACCCCTCACGCCTCTCTCGCACTTCTCAAGTACAATGCATACAATTTATCTTATAAACATATGCATAATTTTATTCTTTATACATTAATTTTTAAAGTTCGATAAGCTGTTCGCCCGAACCTAAATAAAAAAAATAATAGTTTGTTTTCAAATTGATACTTACATTTCAATAAACTGAGTAATACTTTTATAAAAATTTTTATTTATTTAATAGGGTTAGATGTCAAAGGAAAAATACCGCATGTTTCTGTATCTCCCTCATAATATTCTCCTCAATTTGTAGCTCGGTTTTTTTTGCCATATTACATTTACGTGATCTGTTAAATTAGTGCATTGTAAAACTATATATGTTTTCTTTCCGTATATTACTTTGTTTCTAATTGCTGAACCTATAATGTCATCTCACAATGTAGTTAAACCGAAAAGGGTGTGGCTGTGGGAGTTGGAGTGGGTGGATGTGGGAGCGTGATTGATTACACAACCGTACCCATATCCACACCCTTGATCTAACAACAAATTAAATAATTTTTTTAATATCATTTTTTTATAAATTAAACAAAATCTTTTTTAATTATCTCAAATAATTATCAGTCAAGGGGTGGATCTGATAGTAAGTCTTATCTTTTCCTACACCTACACCACAGTCAGCTGATAAAATTATGGTGCGGAGTGGCCACCGTTAAAAGTTCTTCTCGGTAGCGCTGCTGTGTTCAGTCTGCGGTCTTTGTGCACACTGTACGTCTCTGGTTAGTTTATGTTCATGTAAATCGTTCTCAAGTTCTCTTGAATTGATTTTAGTAATTGTTGCATTTTGTTTGAATTTTTTCTCGAGAATTTTTTTCTAATATTTAATTTTTTTTTTTTAGAGATTATAAAAATTCTTTTTCATAGTGACTAATTTATATTAGTGTTTGTTTTAGTTTATCACATATCGTAGTCAATAATCTTGAAATTGATTGTTACTTTTTCATGCAACTTAATTATATAAAGTATCAAATAATTGTTCTTAACATTTAATAATAATAATGAGAGAAAAAAGATCAGCTTCTATTACTTTATTTCTTCATAGCTTGATGTTAATATATGACTTTTAATATTTAATATTAAATTTAAGTGTTTCTATATAAACACTACATTGGCATAAAATTAACTTTAAATAATTCAGTTGAACGAATATCAATGAATTTTAAGATTTTCTCTACTTCAATTATCATTCGAGACGATTTAATCCTAACTATTCAAAAGAGATCTTTTACTAACTGTTGTATCAATCCGAACAACATAAGGTTCTCTTTTGAAAATAATGAAGAAAAGATAGTTTTTATTGAGACTGATCAAGTTGTTGATAGAGATTTTCTCTCAAATAGATCAGACAATATCATGCTGAATTCCTATCAGATTAAAGATAAATTCGAAATTTAGTGATATTGACTCAATTAAATCATTTAAATTTAATTTAAAGTACGTATCAAGTCATACGTTAATAATGAATATTAAGAAATAAAATGATGAATGATACACTTTTTTCTTCAATCTTACCACTTAAAGAATGAATCGTAATATAATTTTTAAGTTAAGGGAAATGTTTCACCTTGCTTCCCTTCCTCAAAAAATAAAATAACAATGATTTACTTCAATGAGTTCAGATATTCTCTACACATAAATTTCTTACTCATAATATGATGAAATATTTGTTTCGTTACTTCATATGAAAGATATGTCGTGACAAGTGATGAGTTCGACAAATTAAAGACGACACAAAATCAAATGACACTAATATTTTTTTTTCTTTTAACCCTCGGCTACTGTTGTGGAGTCCGCTTGGACCCACTTTACAGGTTTTCGTTTCGCACTACACAACTATTTACTGTTCCGAGTCATTTGTTTTTTGTAAACTCTAGGCTTTGGTAGATGTACAATATCCTGATAAAAAATCATGAATAGATCTAAGAGAGAAAAAATACGGATATGGGCCCACGTAAACCCCAGGACACCAATGATAGTTTAGATATGATTTTTCGCTTTTTTTATAACTGCCATCTATTGCGTATCGATTTATTTTCAAATTAAATACGTTGTGATTTGTTTGCACGTTTATCTCTCATAAAAGTGACTCGTATTTTCTTTGTAGATTGTTAAATTTTCACTATTTTTTGATAAAAACCAAAACTCTGCGTTAATTTATTTCCAGTGATATCGATTAAATCAGGTAAGCTTCTCAAAATACTCTAAAGACGCGATAAATCTACAAATGTACATTTGTACACTTCTCTCTTTTTATAGCATGAATAATACGTACAGATCAAACCTAAAACGAATTAGAGATCTCTTACTATCCGATACAATTGAAGATGATTACGTTACTGGTGAAGATTCTGATTCAGATAATGATTCTGATTTTGTGCCTATTCAATCAGATGATACATCGACAAATGAACATATATCAGAAGAATCTGATATATCAAATTCGGATGGTGATGATCACTGTGATGTTTACACAGATGATCAACCAGAAACATTAGAAAAAGCAGGTATTATATGGTCAATTCATGCTAATCCGGCACAAGGCCGAATACCGGTTGCTAATATTATTAAAACAAAACCAGGTCCAATTACCAAGGTTCAAACGATTTTGGATGCATTTAAACTTTTCTTGACAAATGAAATCCTGGACGAAAAGTTCGACAAATCTGTGATAATTATGGACAAAATGTTTGTCTTTCGCATTCCAGCAACATCACAGTAGTAACTTGTCGAACATGTGAAAAGAAGAACTAAAAATTTCCAGAAAACTATCAAATAAGGACAACTTGATCCACATAGTAGAGACATTTCTGTTTTAAACTTTGTTGATCATATACAAAAGAAGAAGATAAAAATAAACATCAGAACAACTAATATCTCGTTTTCTTATTCATAGACAACTGTATGTGCTAACATAGGGTATTCGTACCGCAGACTGAATGTACTGGATGTATGATTTTTTTACTTGCACTTCCATTCTATTATGAAACCAGTATAAGTGAATCCTTTTCTTCGCATCGTGCGTTCTTATATTGCCTCTATAAGAAGCGATAAATAAGTCTCTAGGGAGAAGAGCAGTTGGAAATTTATAGTATATAAATAAATACCTTACATAAAGCAAAACCATCATTTTTTTGTAATTTTATGGGATGGGTCCACGTGGACCCCAGGACACTGTTGAAGTTATAAAATGAGGATGGTAACCGAGGGTTAAGAGAAAAGAAAAAAACTTAGCCATCTTCAAAATAACAACTGCTAAAACGTTTGTCCCTCAGAAGTGACAATTCTTCTATGATTGATTCACTGGAAAATTGCAATTATTATTTGAAGGTGTCACTTGAATAAAACTAATTATAATGACGATAGAATATAATAGTGATAAGAAAATTCTTCAAAAATTTGTTTTTTTGAAGAATATCATGTAACTTATATTGAAAAATGAGAAAAATCTAATATCTATAGAATTTTGTTCATCAATCTTTGATTAAAAAAGGCAGACTGCCGAAAAAATTTTCATATGAAAATTGAGAAATCATATAGAACACAAAGCGCGTTACATCAACAAAAAAAAGAAAAAGACATTAAATAAATGATAAATATTATTCCATAGAATTTAACAAAATAGATTGATTTAAAAAATGTTCCAAATATAAATTAAAAAATTGAATCATTCAAAATAATTTAGAAAAAAAAGAACATTATATTAAAATAAAAAACATAAACAACTCTCAGACAAATCAAAAGTGATCTGTTCAGATCATCAGATTATTAAGAATTTGATACAAATGATGTTACTACATCATATTTGTTATATTACAAAATAATTATCTGAAATCAATTAAGTTTTCATGAATTTATCTTGAAGAAAAAAAATATAGTAAACTAACTATTATTATATATAATGGTCTCCTCAGAATTCAACTTATACAGAAACTTACTCTTTTTTTTTTCTTATAAAATACTGACAATAGTCAAAGTTGTTTTGAAATCATTAAGATTGGAAAAAGAGTGCGAAGAATATTTTTATATGAAATAAATGAAAACATGCTTGTAAAATATTGTGAAATTTTTCTTGAGATGAATCTTCTAATGATTTGAAACTGATTGAATTTTGATTGAAAATCCGATTTAAGATAAACATTTGTCGGATAACATTTTCATTTCGAAAAATTTCATTTTTTTTCTTGAATATTTATTTTTAAAGATATAAAATTAATAAATTATTCTCAAATAGAATAACTATTCGAACTATATCGATATTGTCATTAAATATTCAATAAGAAATTGCAAATAGAAATTTTATTTTTATTTTTATTAAAACAAATGAATCGTTAACTATTTGATTAATCTAAATAATTTGTTAATTTATTTCATAACTCATCGATATTTCCAATATAAAAAATCGCTCACATGGAAAATAAAATTTCTTCTTCATCTGGATTAACGCTTTCAATTTTTGCATATGGTGTTGATCGAATATTTGTAATAATTATCATTTCATTTAGAACTGATACTTTATTTGGATCTTATGTTTTACCATTACCTGAAAATACGATAGCAACTTGTCTATCTTGTGAAATTGATAAAAAACTATTTATTGAAATAAATCGACCAAAATGGTTCAATAAAAGATTATTATCAATTTAGCAAATTGTTTATATATAAATCATGAATATAATATCTTATTTTAACAATATAAGCAATAGTTTCAATTTGAAGGGATTGATTTAATAGACGATATAAATAAACAATCTTTTGGAAACCATTTTACAGCATCTTTTGATTCATATTTCTTTTCAAAATCATTGATTTTCTTTGTTTCTATGGTGTTATTTTGATATTTTGATCGATAAAATTGTAAAAGTTCATCTTTACCATATATTGTTTGATCTAATCGAAATATCATATCTGATAGTAATTGAAAAGCAATAAATTGTTTATTTTCTTTCGATAAATGTTGCATAAAGATTCGATCTGCATGTGGACAGAAAATACTTCTTTCATCAGAATCTGTATTCCATACATTATCGACGCTTCTTCAATGAATGCGCCAAATATTATCTTTATGTACTTCTACAGATTTAACTGAAAGTGTTGAATACATTGAAAATAACACTTTCATTTCATCTTTAAAATTACTGAATGATGAAATATGAGCAAAAGGAATTGCCTTTCGGTAATATTGTCTAAGGAATCATTCATAAAGGGTATCCAGGAAGACGAGGAAGGGGAAAGATAAGCAAAAACTGTGCCTTTCCAGGAAGTGGAAAGAAAAAAGAGGCTGATGCATCGGAACACAAAAGTAACTACCAAAATTTTGTCTCGTTTTTTAAGCATTGTTCACGAAATTTTCCAGTTAAATTGGATTTTATCAGTAGTTTCAAAAAAGTAACTTCCCATAACACTATAAGGCACATCTGAAAATAAATCATCTACATGAAATCTATTCTAGCCGTTTGATATAAGAAAGACAAGATATTTGAGCAAATACAAAATGTCCGAAAAGTCCACCATGAAAAAAACGATGTACCTTGAAGTTTTATTCTATTTATTTTCTAATGAATTTCTGTGCTTCAAGACAATTGAATTCAAATAACTTTATTAAGGGTCGAATTTGACATAGAAATGGCAAATGTGGACTGTGTTTGAGATACTTTTTGTTTACCAATGAAGGCACTTTTCATTTAAATAGCTGCTCGATAAATATATAGTGAACGCAAGTCTTGAAAAGACTTGTATTAAGATCTGCTCAAGTTCAAACTGAAAATAAATAACAAATTAGTTGAAAAATAAACTTTTTCCTATATTTTTTCAAATAAAATGAGAAATCTTTGAAAGGTCTGGAAGAAGTATTCAGAGAAAAAGGATGAGTCGAAGCTTTTAGACAAAATGCTTGTTTATTCTTGGCCTGCATGAAACTATTGGACAAATCAAAAACTGTAGCCGATAACTAGAATTCTGTGATCTTTTCTAATCAGAAATTAGAAATTCTAATTCTTGTGGTTATTTGAGAGTAACGAACAAATCTACGAAGGATCCGAAAATTGGTTTAGGCAATATATAAACAGACTGTTTTCTAACACTCAAAGTCTTTTTGTGGAGCTGCTTCAAATTGTCAGCCTAGGCAATTTTGTGGAGTGAACAGATTTTTTCGAAATGTGATATTTAAATATTCTGTAGCTTTCATCCTATATCTACGTAAAACTGGTTTTGATGAAGAAGTCAATTTTTCAAAAGTCAATATGCAGAAAAAAACGAAAATTGAGGTCTCTTATAGAAAAACAAATACAGTAGATTTTGTAGGATAGAATTAACTCTACAAGTTGACATATTAACAAAGGTTCCAACTTCAAGCTTTAGCAATCAATAGTGAAAACATTACAATGCACGAAAAACAAATTTTCCAAATTACTTCTTAGTCTTTTGAAAGATTTTCTCAATACTCTCGAATAGAACAAGGCACAACATTTCTTAGTTCGTATTCGGAGAGAATACGAAATTCTGATCCTAACCTATTGTTTTTGACTCATCTGAAAAACGTTTAAGTGAATCAAAAATGAACAGAGATTTCCACTAGAAGCCTTCAGGCCACCACCTATTGAAAAGATATCCACCGATTTTTTTTCATGACGGACTTATGGGAACACACTGTATACTCTTTCTGAATAAAAATTTGGAAATTAGACGTATGGGGAAAAGTGAGAAAACTGCAAAACAAGCAACTTTTAGCTGTACTTCTTTTATGGTTGAGTCATAAGTCGATTTTCACTGTTAATAATACACTAATGAGTGGAGATGAACTTATTGAACTTTCTGAAAAAAGTAGCACAACGTCTTTATCCATAAAAGTTGAGACAAAATTCTTGAAACACATTGATTTGCCGAGAGCGGAGTTCAACTTTAAATGTCATCTCCTGACCACAGTATACTGTAAGACGATTTTCTATCGAATTAGAATGATCTAGTTGAGCAGTTTTTCTATCCAGAAAGGAGGTTCGAAGTGTTTGATTTAACAAAATGATAAAGAAAACACACGTGAATATACCAATAAATAGCTCCTCTATCTGATATATAATCTCTATTAAATTCTCCAATATATCTCAATTGACTTTCATCGTAAAGGAGAGATTCTCGACAAAAATTCATCAACTCATCTTTTGCTATATTCGTATGTCGAATATGTTGTAAAACTTTGTCAGAAAATTGCCAATAAAGAAATCAGCATTTTCTGAAGTTACATTTTGAAATGTACTTTGTTCTGAATAATATATCCTTGAAATTGTTTGAACATACTATCAACGTCACTGAAAGTGCCTTCTATTTTCGAGTTTCGATTTGAATCATTTTCATGTTGATCATATTTATAAAATATATAAAATAATGTTATTTGTGGACCCTGATAAATCAATCGAATGATTGCATTACTTAGAATTTTCGAAATAAGTAAATATACAGATGTCTTTAATAATGTTATATAATTAAAGCATAAATCAAATTCCTGTTGGATAAATATTTTTACTTGATTTCATGGATCATGTGTGATACGATCATTCAAATTAATATAAAAAATAACGACTTTCATTTTTATGATTTGCTCTTCACTTCTTTGTGAAGATAAATCACAAAAACATGTATATAATCTTCGAATTATCTTCATCTCTCTCTTTTTCTTTGTTTGTTATCGAATAAGAAACCATAAAAAGAAAAGAAAAGAAAAAAAATTTGAAAATATTTAATTATTTTTGATAGAACTAACGACGATACGTCTTGAAATGTCAACTTTCGATTCCAATGATTTTTTACTTAGATACACTAAATAGTATTATAGTGACCTGTGGCATGTGTGTATGGATGCGAGCGAACAGAAGACCCACATAGACATCCTACACCATCATTCAGGCAAACTCACTTTCTCACTTATTTCTGTATTTCTAAGCAAAATTTTCCCATTTTCTAATTTTTTATGTGTTCTAAAAAACGAAAAACAACAGTGATAAATTAAGAGATATGCACCATTAAATATCACGTAATATCACATTAAAACCTTAAATATAAACAAACCAATTTTTTTCTTTTATTGTTTCGTACCTGATTTAATCTCAAGACATTTTATTTTCATATTGGCGTTCTTTTATTTATTTATTTTGCTTTTCTGGAATCACTTATATTACTATTACTATTCTAAACATTGATTTTATTGACAAAAAAGCCTGGTCTACACCCATAATGTTTACAATAGGTTTTCATTTGCGATTATGTATCTCGATAATCTCAGAAACACTGCTATTGATTACTCCTCGAAGTACAACTTGATCAGTGTATGTGTGTTGTATAGGTGATATGAGGACTGTGGCAAATGAAAAAAATCACTAGCCATCGTTGCTGATATCTATCGCGTAACGTTTATCCGAGAAAAAATCAGAAACTAGACTACTTGAAACATTCGAAAACAGATTCTAGTCGTTTAAACTTCAAGCAAGGCTCGTATTGTTAAGGCCATTCAGCGTCTTTTTTCCGTCGGTAATGAATTATAGAAATGAATTCTGATACATATTATCCTTGGTTACTGTGGAAATATAGCCACTGATCTTTGATCTGATTGTTAAGGTCTATAAAGAGATAGGGCAAAGAAGCCACAAAAGTTTCTACTTTTAGGGTATGTGTGAGATGTTGGTGATGCGCTTATTCTCATACCCCACATTCACACCCTCAGTATAAGTCTGCTTGATATTGGTAACCTACATTAAATTTGTACTGCCACTTGACCAGTGTTCCAGCAAACAGATGCTTCGTTCGTACGCAGAATTTTTCTTTGCTTGTAGAAAAAATGAAATTCTCATTTTTCGAATACATTAACACTACTACTTCTCTTTCATTGAACTTAATCAATTAGTTTTTTCATATGAGTATTATCATCAAGTTTTTATTCATACGGACAAATTTCACAAACATTATTCAAAGCTATCATCTTTCTCTGAAATACAAAAATTGGCTATACTTCAAGTTTTAAAAAATACATTTATGAAAATACTGTGGCGGAGTTGGTGCGCTCGACTGCACGTTTTGGCTAAGAGTTAATCTCGATGAGAGAAAGAAAACTTGAAAGTAATATATGCTTGCGGCCTATTAGTCACAAGCAGGACTGACACAACCTAGTGAGTGTGGGAAATGCCCTCCCCCCGAATGTTGAGAAATTTTTAATTTTTTCGCAGCAGAATTCTGAGAAATTTGTTCTATTGCGTCTAGGCATGCACCAAAACCAAAATTCTTGGTTTTGATACGGTTTTGGTATCGATAGTATTGATTTTGATCAACTTTTTTTTTGGTTTTGGTTTTGATTTTGAGATATTATTGAAAAATAATTATTTTGGTGCAATAAATCTATGATGTCTCCCCATGAACTGTTCTAAATTTACTAACTTGAAATAGACTTCTAATATAATATTAAGGTGCGAATAATGCAAAATTAAAGCAAATTTTTTTTTCGTTGTTTTTATACATGGTTAGATAGAGCTTGTCGAGCTGAGTAAAAATATATATACAAATTTTTTTTCAAAGGCTTTTGATAAAAAAAATTCGAGTTTTTCTCGATAGTCTTGCATGACTCATTTTTTTCCTAAAAGGTCAGTGCATTTTAAAGTTTTCTCAATAAAAAAAAAAATTTCATTTCGTTGACATTGTAAAACTAATATATTCAGATTCCTCATGAGAAACTGCGTCTATGACACTTATTTCGAAATAAGTGTCATAGACGCAGTTTCTCATGAGGAATCTGAATATATTAGTTTTACAATG